>VZRR01008425.1:296730-337020 GCA_013398015.1 Oreocharis arfaki | reverse complement strand
CCACGGGGTCTGATGATCTGGTTCTCAGATCAGAGCTAGGAAGAAGAAGAAGGAGAAGAAGGAGAAGAAGGAGAAGAAGACAAAAAAGAAGAAGACGAAGAAGAAGACGAAGAAGAAGAAGAAGATGAAAAAGAAGAAGAAGAAGAAGAAGACGGAGAAGAAGAAGACGGAGAAGAAGAAGAAGATGAAGAAGAAGAAGAAGATGGAGAAGAAGAAGACTGAGAAGAAGAAGAAGATGAAGAAGAAGAAGAAGAAGAAGACGTAGTTACCAGAGGATTTCGGTATGCAGTCCTGGGAAAATTTCTTGCCTCAGCTAACAGGCCGGCTAAAAGCAGGAAGGTGCTCCCTCGGCTCTGCAGCGGTGAGAATGCGGGGCAGTGTGTGTTAGCCCTTGTACACAAACTGCGCTGAGGAATTCACTCGGCTTCTCTGCCCTCTCTCCTGGACCCAGCATAAAGCTATGGGACCCATTTCTGGGCTATAAGCAGATGATAGGGAAATACAGTACTATCATAACATCACCCCAAAACATAATAACAATGTTAAAGGTCCAGACTAAACAGATATTTCATATTTAAAATACAAGAGGGGCAAAACGCCCTCAGGCAGTTAGAAATAAACTTGGGATTCAAAGAGGGGCAATGTAGTGCAAAATGCACTTTTGCTGTTTATCAAATATGTCTACACATGCACATACAGATACATACATTTGTCATTTTTTTAATCTAAAGTTATTGCCCAAGAAACTCACAAATTCACATACAAAAATAACTAAATGTTGGGTAAAGGACATCATTTGACTTTAATTGCCTGTCAAGGGTCTACTCATCTATCACAGATAGGTGCCATGCAAATTTAATTAAAAAGAATGCAGCTCTGGGAAATATTATCATTTCTTCTATCTCATAAGTGTGCTTTAGATCAGAATAAAATCTCACTGTAGACAGAATATGTATGTAAAAATTGATTTTTAAAAAAAATTATGTAAAAGACCTTTCCTATATGGAATGTATTTCTATTTTCATTCTCAGATTTATTATCAAGCTATTTTTTCATCAAGAGCTCTGTAAACACATAGCATGGTTCAATAAATTTTGGGTCAAGCTAAATTTTAGCTTGACTAAATAAGTTTTAAGCTCAGAGGCAATTTTGATATAATTTTATCTCCAAAAACTTTCACTATAATTATTATTTTAGTAACTAGGACAATGTTTTCAGTGAAGTGTTCCTAAGGGGGAATTTTTTTTTCGTCTAGTCAGTGTGTCTAGGCTCCATGCATTAATCATTTTCAAAGACAGACAAATCAGTTTAAAATAAATGGCTGAAAATGTAAATGGGATAATAAAATCTTCAAAGTGTCTTTAAGATTCTATTAGTGTTTTGAATAATGCAGTCATACCAGATTTTTTTTTAAAAATAAAAACAATTTTCTTTATCTAAAGTTTCTTCATTTTGTTTTAATCCTGACCTCCAAATCAAATTAGGTTGATGGCATAGTTCTCTCCTCAAATCTGGCTGTCGTCTTCCGTTAAACTTGGTACCCATTAATTAATTTAAACATGCAGAATTTTTTGGCAATGATCTAGAACTCTCAGAGGCACTGTATGCTGAAATAACCTTGCACAACCCATAGCTAAGGGTAGATTTCTGTTTGTCAATATTTATTATAATACACGTTCTAATTTCTATTGAAAGAGACATGAACATGGCTACTTATCACTATCTGTGAATTTGCAAAAAATAAACAGGTTTTTGCTGTATTCTGACTGTATAAACCTGAGATAGCACAAAGATTAAATTAATTTCATTTCTGCTGAAGATATCCTTGCTGTATTTTACAGAAAAATTAACTAATATTTACTTTAGTTTAGCAGTCTCAGACCTGAAATAAAAAGATAAAAAAACTTTCATCTTTCTTGAAAAAAAAGCTGATTTTTTAAAGTATTGTAGTTTTCAGCAGTTTAACTAAATTTGAGCATAAATTTGAATTATCAACATAATAGGCAGAAATAATTTGATACAATCATACCAAACCCAACTATATACAACTTCCCATTCTGCTGCACTGTCTTATTGTTTCTGTAACTTCTATCCGGACATTGAAATTGTCACTGAACATGGCAGGAATTTCTATGTTCATTTTTAAAGGTATCACAGCAACCCTTTAATATCATTCTTCTATTAAACCGTTTGGTGAATTCTTTTGAAATCTCTCTTTTCCATTGATGTTGCAATTTTAATATGATATAGTGAGCTAATGACTCATCTCTTATTTATACTGCTACATGTTTACAGTACATAAACAAGAAAATTGGATGTGAGCATCTTGCCTTATTCCTTGACTGGATGGAGGACATAAGTACACCTGTGTGTTGACGCTGGATTCTAGTCTGTGCAGGACATATTACTGTAAGTTTTATCTAGACTCAGATATGGTTAGATATGGAAAAACTTAAAACCAAAATTAACTTAATTTGAATCAAGTGTTTCTGGAAATGTCTTCTCTTTGCCTCATATTGACTTAGCTGTTCTGAAAGGCATTTGCAGTTGAACAAGAGTAACTAACATTGCTGAATATTTTTTTGAGGTTAAAAATAATAATCAATTAACATGCTAGATATTTTCCTTTTTCTTTTTAATCTTCCAGTGATTAGTTGACACTTTTTTCTAGAATTGGCTTCAGAGACATACATATATTGCAGAAAACATCTTCTGTCACCTTTTGCTGTGACTTTGTTTTTTAAGTAGGTACATAAAGTGAAAGCCTGTGGTATGAGTAGGGCAGGCATATGTGCAGATGTGCTCAAATTTATTTCGTCTGACAAGGATCTGGATTTGGGTATTAAGTTTCCTATGAGAAACCTTCATAACATTTTTTGGGTTAAAGGATTGTGGAGCTGATTTTTTTGAAGAACAGAGGGAAAACAAAACATAAGCTTTATAAATGCATTTTTTATTGCCCCATGAAAATAGTAAAAAGAAACCATTTACAGCACAATTTCTGGAAGAGTTTGTACTAAACGTAATGATAAATCAAAAAAGAAACCTACAATGTGTGTAAAAAAAGGAAAGGTAGCCTGGGAGGGAAACAGAGAAATTGTCCAAAGCAGGCAGGGATCAGGTCAGGAAAGCTAAAGTCCTGATAGAATTAAATCTAGCCAAGGACGAAAAGGGAAACAACAAAAGCTTCTATAGGTACATCAGTGGTACAAGGAAGATTATAAAAAATCTTCTCTGGAAGGAAATAGGAGACCTGGTAACCCAGGACATGGAGAAGGCTAAGATAATCAATATTTTTTTGCCTCAGTCTTCACCTGCAAGTGTTTCAGCCACAGTTGCAGAAGGCAAATGCAGGGACGAGGAGAGTGAAGAGGTTCCCACTGTAGGAGCAGTACAGGCTTGAGACAATTTAAGAAGCATGGAGGTGGACATGTACATGAGACCTGATGAAATGCGTCTGCAGGTCCTGACAAAACCAGTGAAGGAAATGGATAAGCCACTATCCATCATATTGGAGAAGTCATGGCAGTCCAGTGAAGTTCCCATTGACTGGAAAAGAGGAAACCTAGTGCCCATTTTTAAAAAGCTAAAAAAGAAAGACTCAGGCAACTACAGGCCAGGCAGTTTTACCTCAGTACCTGACAAGATCATGGAGCAGATTCTCCTGGAAACCATGCTAGGGCCCATGGAAAATAAGGAGGTGATTTGTGATGGCCAACATGGCTTTACTAAGGGCAAATCATGCCTCAAAACTTCAGTGGCCCTCTATGATGGGGTTACAGAGTTGGCGGATAATGGAAGAGCAACTGACGCCATCTACTTGTACTTGTGCAAAGCATTTGACAGTGTCCCATACAATAACCTTGTCTCTAAACTGGAGAGACATGGATTTGACAGATGGACTGCTTGATGGGTAAGGTATTAGTTGGATCATTGAGTCTGAGGATTGTGATCAATGGCTCAATGTCCAAGCGTAGACCAGTGAACCTCTGGGTTCTGTATTGGGGCTGACAGTCATTAACATCTCTGTCAATGCCATAGATGACAGGATTGAATGCACCCTCAGAAGTTTGCCAAACACACCAAAATATATGGTGAGGTCCACATGCTGGCACGAAGGGGTGCTATCCAGACAGACCCTGACAGCCTTGAGGGGTGGGTCTGTGCAATTCTCATTAATTTCAACTAGGCCAAGTATAAGATCCTGCACCAGGGTCAAAGTAGTTCTAAGCACAAATACTGATTGGGCAGAGAATGGATTGAAAGGAGCCCCGAGGAGAAGGACTGGGGGTGCTGGTGGATGAGGCTGGACATGAACAAGCAGCGTGCACCTGCAGCCCAGAAAGCCAATCATATTCTGGGCTGCATCAAAAGCATGACCAGCAGATTGAGGGAGGTGATTCTGCCCCCCTAATTTGCTCTCATCAGACCCCACCTAGAGTGCTGTGTCCAGTTCTGGGGCACCCAACGTAAGAAGGAAATGGACTCATTGAAGCAAGTCTAGAGGAGGACCATGAAGATGAGCAGAGGTTTGGAGCACCTTCCCATGAAGACAGGCTGAAAGAGTTGGGATTGATCAGCCTGGAGAAGAGAAGACTCCAGGGAGACCTTATAGCAGCCTTCCAGTACCTAAAAGGGGCCTACAAGAATGACAGAGAGGGACTTTTACAAGAGTATGTAGTGATAGGACAAGGGGGAGTGGGTTTAAACTGGAAGAGGGTAGGTTTAGATGAGATGTTAGAAAGAAATTATTTAATGTGAAGGTAGTAAGGTTCCAGAAGAGGTTGCCAAAAGAAGTTATGGATGCCCCATCCCTGGAAGTGTTCAAGGCCAGTTTGGATGGAGCTCTGAGCAACCTGGTCTAGTGGAAGATGTCCCTTCCCATGGTGAGGTGAGGGAGGGGGCAAAACAGGACTTCACTAGATGATCTTTAAAGTTTCTTCCAACTCAAACCATTTTATGCTTCTATGTATAATATTTGAAAACGAAGAAGATGAGGTAATTTTCAAATCTTTGAGGAGGACTGATACATATTACCTGAAACACAGAATTGAAGTTATACTGAAGTTATGCAAAAAAAAAAAAAAAAAAAAAAAAAAAAAAAAAAAAAAATTATGGGGGAAAAAAAAAAAGAAAAAAAAAGGCTAAGCCATTCGTNGAACATAAAAATTCACAAAAAAAAAAAAATAAAATATAAAAGAAAAAAAAAAAAAAAAAAAAAAAAAAAAAAAAAAAAAAAAAGCAAAAAAAAAAAAAGCAGGTTATCTGGGGAATAATGAGAAAGCAGACCAAATGAGACAATAAATAAATGAATAAAAATTGATTGAAGTGAAATGGAAAATTACATTAGAGTTAACAATATGATAGAGGCCATTCTAAAAAGAAGACTTCTTTTTAATCCACTCTTCTATTGCTTTTTTTTAGTCCAATACTTCTCTGCTCAATCATCTTTTTTCTTCAAAATATCAGTGGCCATATAGAAATTAGGAATATAGAGACTTTATAGCAAGAACTGTCCTTCAGTGTCAAAAACGTGAACGTTTTCTTCTGTTTTGCTGTTTTTAAGTGTGTTGCTTTAAAGTACTTTTTAATATACTTAATTTACATTGATGTGAATTAGATATAACCACGTATGATCAGTTCATTCAAAATACTGTAAGATGAGTAGAGAGAAGAAAATCTAGTCTGTCAATTGAAAGCTGAAAGTCAATGACACTTTCATATTACTACAATAGTTAACATTTTTCTTGACATAGGATTAACTTCCATTATTAAACTGAAATGTCAATTTTATTATAGTATTTAAGAAACAACATATCCAGCCCTGGACACACGATCTGAGAGACCCCTGAGAACGTTCTCTCCAAAATTTCTGACAGGGGCTGATGACTTTTCCAAACAGATTGGTAGTCCCAGTTCTTCTCAGATGAATTATTCATAGCATTGAAACCCAAAAAGAAAACCTCAAACAGCTTGGAGTTGGATTTAATTGTTTTTAGAAGAAGCATGCAGGCTCAAATGATCTCTGCCTTCAAAGACTGCTTTTCTGCATGTCACGAGTTAGTGGAGAAAATACCTCTTTTACAGGCAGAATCTGAAGCTTTAGAGGTCAGAGCTCTTTACAAATGCAAAAAGCAGTGTATTTAAAGAATATTGCTTTAATTCACAACTACCATTATGATTTTTTTTGAGATCCTGCTTTTAAGAATGACCCTTACTGGTCAGAAGCTTCCCTGAAAGGTGTCAAATGATGAGTGTGTCTGTTTCAAACAACAAAGTTTGGCAAAGTTTTATTTTTCTGAACAAGATATTAAATGAAAATCTACAAGACCTATGACATATGTTTATTCACCATGGTTTCGTGAAGAGAAATTAAAAAAAAAAAAAGGAATCACATTTGGTAGGGATGATATCAAGTGTTAGGATAAGAATTACATAGACAAATATGATATTTAGTTTTAAATTTTAGTTGTTAAACTGAAGCAGAAATTTATGCTGGTATTTACTGTTATTTATTTTGATTATTTAGAGAAGGCTTTTAATTCAAAGGCTCTTACTTTAAATTTTTCAATTTAAATTTCTCCCAAATATATGTAAAAATATTCAAAAAACTATCAATATGTAAACATCAAGCATGAAGTAGTTTCATCTCTCAATAAGACATTCATTTAAATTAGCTCAAAAAGCACATGAAATCAGTGTTGATTCTAATGGGCCCCAGTTTGGCAAGATACTAAATTTAAGCACTATTAGACTACATGAAATGATCCGAGACAGACGAATTTCATGATTATTCAGTGGAGCAATTCAGTAGTTGTTAATTGCTATCAGGGGATAGGGAGACCATACCTCTCAAATGGGCAGGCTCTCCTGGGGAGAAATACTGCTAGCATAAGGTCTTCTCTGCTCACATACTGATTAAATGAGCCAATTAATTAAGTACTCACATGTGAATTACCATGTGCCCAGAGTTTGGGGGAGCATTCAGCTAGAGTAGCAAATTGCAGAGGCAATTGCAAGTCAGGAAAAGAACCGTGGCAGGTGTCAGAGCCTTTCACCACCGGGAAAGCTAATTTCCTCCATCATATCCTTTTGCTCTGCTGACCAAAGTCAGAGTTAATGAGCCTGCTACTCTCTGTATTACATACAAATAAGTAGCAAACAAGTACTCCTCTTTGAGTGGATTCATGGAAATAATCATCTTGTCATTGATAATTACTTAGTTACCAAGTCAGAAATAAACTCCTGAATCTGTCTTTGAACATCTACATGTCTGAAAAACTATTCTTCTACCCTAACTCATTTATTTATCTTGACCAGTATATTTAGCTTCAAAACAACTTCCCCCCCCTTTTTCCTTCGCTCACCAGAGCATCTGAAAAAATTAATATTCAATTTGTCCAAAGCCTATTTATATGCCAAAACTGTTCTCTGACACATTTCTCTTTAAATGTATCTTTCAGCTTCTCCTTTCTTCTGTGAAGTTTTTAAATCCATCATAGACACATACTGCCTGTGTATGAATATGAAAATATTGATTTTCCATATTCTTGGTCAGTGAAGATCATACAGAGGTCGGGGTGAAATCCTTGGTTAATGTAATTTTCCACACAGAAATTAGGAATAAAAAAACCCAACAAACCCATACCACAGACCTAGACAAAATGTTTTGCTTCCCTTACAGCACTGGATCTTGCAGATAGCTGGATTCCAAAACATCTGAAATTCATAAAGATTCACTTCATCTAGATTATCTGTTTTGGTGACTTCTTTTGCTTATTTTAGGAGGCCAAACCAGAGTATCACACCTGTGATAGCTTTTGGCCTGTAAATTGCCATGCAATCTAACCCAGAGACAGTTAATATGCATCTGCTCATATCCAAGCAAAACACATTGACTTAATGTCTAGTACTGATATTTACCTTCCTAAAGTGATTATATGGAACAAATCATATGTCCTCTCAGAGTTTATTTTATGGGTTAAAAGACAAGATATTTCAATAATATATTTCTGCACCTATTAAATCTGTCTATTTTGAAAACAAGATGATCAAAACAATAGTTAATATTACAATAAGGTTTCAATACTGGTTTGTGGATTTCTTTTTCTTTTCTAGAAATATATTAACTAACATCATCTTGGATTTCATTGCATTGGAAACCTATAGCCATCCTGTGATTGACTACTGCACCTCAGCTGATCAGCTCCTACCTTATTGCAAAAATGCTTGTTATTAGTCCCTAGTGCATGACCTTTCATGCTGTGCTATTGAATTTCATCCTATTTCTATTACCTGAGTCTTCGGGGTCATCCAATATACCCCTTGGCTATTTCACTCAGCTAATGATCCCAGACAAATACCTCCTTCATATTTTTCTCTTAGTCCCATTTTGTGACTTCTTCCTTCTGTCCAGCAATTTCTGACTCAAAAGACTTACCTTTTAGCAAGGCCCAGCACTTCTAATTCATGTCTGGTTTTATGCTAGAAGATTTCCAGAATTTATACCTCACCTATTTTTATTAGAGGGGGAAAGGGAGAGCGGGGGGGTAATAATGAAGAAGATACACGTTACATGGAAACTAAGTTTTTTATTCTTCTCAAAGAAACAGAATTTCAAAAACAGATGACAAGCTATTAGAGTGTGACAATCTATCTGTCGTTTTAAATGTACTCAATGATTATAACTAATATTAGCTTTGAATGCAACATTTTTTATTTAAGAGCAAAAACATGTTATAGAGTTTTACACTGGGAAGTCAAAGTAATAAATACAAGACATGCACAGATCTATAATCTCACTTTTATTATCTGGCAGGAAACTGGGACAGAAAGAAGTTACGATTATTATGTTTCTTTGCCCAACAAGAACTTAGGTAGGTAAATATTTATGCATTGAATTTTCCTAATTCCAAACACAGCATGTTCTTAGTTTGCCAGTGTTCAAATATTCCTGATTAGAGAATACTTTTGCAATTAAACAATTCAAAATAATCTCTCATACTATTCGAAAACCTCCACAGTCTGTGATAGGCAGCTAGGTCTTCCTCTCAGCTAAGGACATTTCCTTTTTTCCTTTCTCCGTCTGAAGACACAGTCTTGTGAAATTTTAATAACACTACAAACCAGGTGATATTCCCTACACAACATAGAATCAGAAAACTGTTCCAAAAACTGTGCCTAGCCCACAATAAAACAATGAATTTATACCACCCTTCTACATTACTTCCTTTCTTACCTATTATTTATAGTCATATGCAGGTATCCAAAGTATTCCAGCTAATATAAAACAGTGAGAAATGTGTAGAATCATAGGATAGAATCATTATGGTTGGAAAATACCTTTCAGATCACCAAGCATTAACCTAAACTGCCACAACTACAGGTATTTGAGATACCTCCAGGGGTGGTGGCTCAACCACTTCCCTAGGCAGCCTGGTTCAAAGATTGACAACACTTCTAGTGAAGAAATTTTCCCTAATATCAAGTCTAAACCTCCCCTAGCACAACTTGAGGCCATTTCCTCTAGTCCTATTGGTAGTCACTGGGGAGTAGAGACCAACCCACAATTCACTACAATCTCCTTTCAGGCAGTTGTAGAGAACAATAACGTGAGCCCTTTTCTCCAGGCTAAACATCCACAGCTCCCTCAGCCACTCCTCATCAGACTTGTGCTCCAGATCCTTTACCAGTTCCATTGCCCTTCTCTTGGCTTGTTCCAGCATCTCAATGATTTTCTTGTTGGGCAATGTCCAAAACTGAGGTGTGGCCTCAACCACATGTGGACGTGATCACTGCCCTGATCCTGCTGACCACAAATAGCATACAAATATTAATTTCCTGAAGTGCTTAGCACACCATTAGAATAGTTAATGGGTAATCAGCTTAAGTGAAGTTAATGATATAAATTGCAACAAAAAGTAATGATTAAAGCTCAGATAAAGATTAACACAGAGGCATCAATTCAGCTCTGTGTCAAAACACTCCCTATCTAAGGTGAATTTCTTCACTGTATTAAATAAAAAAGAATAGCAATAGTGCCTAGAGGTCCTGATCTCCTGTCAAAACTTACTGTTCTATGAATAAATATAACGAGAAAACAGTTACTTTTACTTAAAATTGCTACTGTTTTCTCTTGGGACTAGAGATGGCTTCATGTTTTGATGCAATCTATGTTCATAATTCATTCTAAATTTATTTTTTTTCTAACAGAAAAAGAAGGAAATAGCAAGAGTCTCTTTTCTAACATCATGCGGGTCATAACAGTTTTTGATTTGTTTCAGACTAAGTTTCTTTCTCAAAGCCAAACAATTTTGCCTCACCTAAGCCTGGCTTCATGCTATATTTTAAAATCATAAACATACCTTAACCCAGTAAACACATCCTAAATTTTAAAGCATGACACCAGTCAGTTAATGTAAGCTCCCCATAAATCTAGAAGAGGCAATATTGCCTAGCACTTGTTTCTATATTTTACAGGTTGTCCAAACTAGACTATTTACCTACCAAAGTTCCATTTTCCAAACAAATTTTGGCATGCAAATCTGGTTAAGTGGGATGTCGCTTACAGATTTGCATATTTTTTCCTCTTTGTCTCTCTGTCTCACTTTATCTTATTTCTTTCTCCTTCCTTCTGTCTCAAAAATAAAAAATCTCTATGAATTCTTATTCTTATTCATGAAATTGCCATTTTCCAGAAGGATTACTTATTTTGCATGTATTAGGAATGCCACTTATTACAATGTATCTATCCAAAATCTTGCCAAGGAAAACATAATTTCCTTTGTATTTGGGAAAAAGACACACAAATTTTCTAGTTAGTCCGAGATCACATGCAGCAAGTAGATAAAATAAGTATAATGTAACCTAATTCCTAGTTAGGAATCTGATATTTTTAAGATTAGTGACTAACAAGACCGAATTTGAGTGTGCTACAAGTCACAAGGAGAAAAAATGCATTATATTAGAACACCCATTCTTTTTATTATAAGCTCTTCTACAGTTTTCCTACATAAATTTTATTTCAAAAGCCATGGTAACTCCTCACCTCTATGCGCTTGCTTTTAATCTTTGCTGTTTTTGGGTTTTTAGTTTTTATTTGAAATAGTTAAAAATATTAATGTACTACTGCAAAGTAGTAAAGATCACTATAACCTTAATTGCAACTACTTAAGCAGTGAGACTAGTTGACCTCCAGTGGTCTCTTCCAACCTCAGCCACTCTGTGAAGCATAAAAAGACTAGACACAGCTGGGTGACATTGCTGTCCCAGAGAAAAGCTTAGTCAATGAACTGAAAGGTAATGCTTCCCCCAGGTGCTTTGGAAAATGTCATGATCTCTTCAACATGATGAAGCTAACAGGATTGCAGAGATCAGGGTAAAAGCCAGTCATGGAGTTAAAAGGTACAGCCATCACAGTTTGAACTTTTAATCTTGAAGAAGTTACAATTTTCTCTTCTCATGGCTGCCATAGACACATTTGAATTCAGGCTTCATATTATTTGATTAAAACTAGTGAAGAAAACCTTAAGGTCACTTGATAACAAGCAGAACCATTTTGCAAGCTGAGAAATCCAGCATTTGATGCCTTCTGATGCAAGTGTCTGGGACTGTAAGTATAAGAGTTCTAAACATGCCAGGAGAAGGCTTACCACCACAGAAAGAAGGGTGACTCTTGCTCAGTCTTCTACATCACTACCATGTGACAAAATCACAATGCTACCACACCCAGCCTCAGGTATATGTAAGGTATTTATTTAAGATATCAGGGTAAAATTCCACCTTTCATCATGGCACAGACACAACCACATCTGGATAACACCAATAATTTTGTTGTTGCTAAGCAGTATTTACACTAAGTCAAGGAGTTCTCTGTTTCTCACACCACAGGCTGAGGGGACAAGAAGCCGAGAGGTGACACAGACACAAACTGGCCAAAGGGATATTCCATACCATAGGGCACCATGCCCAGAGTATAAACTAGGGGGAAAGCTAGATGGGAGCTACTGCTTGGGAACTGGCTGGGCATTGGTCACCGGTTGGTGATCAATTGCATTGTGAATCACTTGTATATTCTCAGTCTTTATTATAATGGAGGAGTGGAGGAGATTCTTCTCCATAGACTGGATCTCCAAGGAGAAAAGGTAAAAGTTAACATAACACTAAAGTGTGTGCATAGTTAAGGACTATCACAGCTGCCAAGTAGCCATAGATCCTTTTTCTTTAAAATGCTTACACCTAGACCTCCAGTGGACTGTGACCAGTGCACAGACAAGATCTTCACAGACAAGGTAAGTAACTGTCTCCTTTCTTCCTCTTCCAATCTGAATTTTAAGAAAAAGACACCTATATCAGTTTACTTCCATGTTAACATTGACACAATTGATGTCTTACAGAAACGACAGTGTATAAGGTCAAGCTTTCTCTACAAAGAAACACATCAAACTGGCAACAGTTCTGGGAAATGAGGTGTTGCTGAACCTTTTCTGTTTGCATTAAATGTTACTTGAAATATCAGAGAGCATCAGGCACCACTAACATCATTCAGTAATTGAATTATACTAATCATGATCACATTCTTATGAAGGAGCATATTTCCCAGGTCAATTGTTTTGACTATTTCTAGCAGTATTCCATGAAGCAAGTCAGTACTGAAAATGAACAAAGGATAAAATCCTATTTGATAGGTATGTGTTCCATTGCTACACTATTATCTTACAATATAAAGCTAAAAGGCAGCTAGTAATTATCTTTAGACAAAGTATTCATAATGGCTTGCTTAATGTCTTGCATTATTAAAGTTTCACTGAAAAGTTTAGATTCATGTGATATATATAGTGCTGTAAAGAAGTTTATGTAAAACACAGCAAAAGCCTGGTTTTGTTGTGTCTTAGAATAAGATGAATAAACCCGGTATAAATCAAGAGTCTCACACTGGTGCTAAATCAAGTGTTAGAAAGATAAAGTTAGTTAAAAGGAAATGGAAGGTTAGCAGACAGAAAAATTAACTGCTGGAAGAGTAATAAAGTAGAAAAGAGTTGAATTAAAACTAAATACATGAAGTCTGACAACTGTGCAGCCATTTATCTTCATACTTACAAGCTAAGAAAGGTATAAAAATTGACATTCTGGGGTTGACACTTATTTACTAGTATAGAGCCTTCTGCAAATCAGTTAAGTGCTGTTAGTTCTCTAAAGAGAGGACAACACATCAGGCAACTACCTAGAATAGCACATCTCCTTGAGCATGGCTCCGCTTTTCAAAGTCAAGCTGAATATGTAAGAGGTCCACCCACCACCAACACTGGTCTGAGTCAGCTTTTCGCTCTTAAAAAATACTACACCCTGTTCTGCACACACATCTGCCCACAGAGATCTGTAGGCTGATCATTTCCAGACTTCATGTTTTTTGAACAACAAATCAGCAATACACACATAAATATTTCCATTATTTGAAATAAATATTACATATATATATATATACTTGTTGGTAGTATAGAAATATACTTTAGGTAGTATATTAAAAAATGAAAATAAATGAGAGCACTTAAGAAAAAGCAAATTTCTTGCCTCTGAAAATTTTTTTTAAATTTATTTTCTTAACTACATGAGCTCTGATCATCATGGATCATTTGTGAAGTATGCATTCAGTACAGGAAACTGTCCTGGAATATATAACACAAACAATGTCTATTTATAAAACTTTGATATAAATGTGTAATTATAATGGCCTTTTAAAAGTGAACATTGTTTTCTTTCTTCTCAGCACAAGTTTGACACCGTGTATAGCTGCTCCTGAGGAATACTTTCTCTAATGTTTTGGTGCTTTCTGTCTCAAAACTCTTTCTGATCCCCATCTTTATGCACGCATATCTCAAATTCCCAGCTGAAACATGGTGCTGACCCCAGAGCTCAGAAGTACTTTTACTTTTGAAATCTACTGATTTAAATAAAAATTAGTTGAATTATTAATTATAACTGTTGAATCACAAATCACATACTGTAAAAAACTAAATCAACAAGTGGGTAGCAGTCCTATGTGCTGAATATAGTTTTAACTAAAATATAAATTGTTTTTAGGTGTATTGCAGGGTTGAGGCCTAAATACATCCCCATGGATTTGATTAACCATGAACACAGATTAGAACTGGAGAAGGGGAAGTAAAAACATGACATTTGATCTATTTTACTTTTCTATTTCCCCAATACTATTTGTATATAAATTCCTAGGTAGTTCAATTTGTGTGAAAGCTGTTTTGTGCCAGTTTAAAGGAGATGGCACATAAAAATTAAACTAGTCAATTCATTTAAGGGTGTTTTTTAATGATGTGAGCTCAGCTTGACCAGTTTTCCTTAAAATTTGAAGAACTTTACTACTTTACTACTTTGAACTATAGCTTCATGGAATATCTGTCAATTGGGAAGCCAGGATAAACTAGTTTCTCCTAAAAAAAAAAGGCAAGAAAAATTAAAAATACAGTATAGAACAGAATTTAATTTCCTCTACTTAATTTAATGACTACAAAGATCCCAAATAAAATAGATATGTAAGGTCATATATAAAGTAGTTTATTATTATTAATGTTTGTGTGCATATGCATGCGCATATTCATACACATGTAAAAAAGTGCTTGGAAAGTATTTTTACTTTTAAAAATTACTTAAAATTATGTGGTTTCTCTCCCTATCTAATCCAAACCAAACAAGAAAAAAATGTTAATAATAAAGCCTATGTAAAAAGACACATAAAGAATATACCATGTGTATTGGGTCTGTCTGAGATGGAGTTCATTCTCCCATAGCAGCCCTCACAGTACTGTGCTTGTTGGAAAAGTATTGATAAAACACCCATGTTTTGGGTACTGCTGAGCAGAGCTGGCACAGCATCAGCACTGTCTTTCAACATTTCCCACCATCAGGGGGCTGGGAGTGGGCAAGATCCTGGGAGGGGACACAACCAGGCCAGCTGACTCAAATTAACCAAAGTGGTGTTCCATACCATATGACATCAGATCAGATATAAAAGCTGAGGGAGAGAGGAAGAATGGGGTGGGGGTATATATTGTTGCTTTTTACAATAGTTGCCTTCTGAAGCAGCTGCTGCCTGTGCTGAAGCTCTGCTTCCCAGAAAGTGGCTGAACATTGCTCGGTGATGGGAAGTATAAATTAATTTTTTTTCCCGCTTGCTTATGTGTCCACATTTTTTTTTTAAATTTTATTTTTCTTTAATAAAGCACCTTGTCTCAATCTATGATTTGTTTTCTGTCTGATCTTCTCTCCTCTGTGCTGCTGGGTTGGAGAGTGATAGAGAGGCCTGGTGGGTCTTTGGTGTCCAGCCAAAGTCAAGCCACTACAGTGAAGCAAATGTATTTAATTAATACAATAGAGTACAGTATCCTGAGAGTAACCAGCCAGAAACACACCCTCAGAAGCACTGTATTGGAAGCAAGGAAGCTACTTCCCTGCCAGGGAATAAAGTCTGCTGATGTTTCTTATTTGAAAATGGTGGTACAGAAATTAACAGATTCTTAGAGTAAGAGAGAATAGAAAATTTTCCATGAGGATAGCTACTTCTCTAAGACCCTTCCAGGATGCTGAGGCAATATTTTGTGGAGGCAAGGATGGTGAAAGTGTGTTCTTAGCCAGAACATCAGCCCCTCCCACTGAGAAGAACTGGATGTACTTCAGATCTTTTCCACATATTATTCTGTAACTAAAAACAGAATTTGCTCAGAGATAGCTTCTTAAGACATCATTTTATATTCTCATGAATATGGTCAAGATACTTGCAAGCATTGTCCAGGCTGAAATTTAACTAACCAAACCAAAACTACAATTACCTTGCTTATTTTTGAGAGAGTATGTACACAACCACCCGAAATCCTCAACTGAGTAAAAAGCCTGCTTATCTAAAAAATGCTGACTCTAAATTAGTCAGAAAAATGGAAATGCAATACTGTTGACCTCAGTTTTTGTTGATTTGTTTTCATTTCAGTTGCTATTATCCTGAAGTCCTTTAAGTGAGTGTATCTTCAGTGCCTTTCTAGAACTATCATGGTGATTTACTGTGTCAGATTATACCAGGGCTGCTCCTGAAATGATCTCTAAATTTTAGAATTCATTGTAAAATACTCCAAAAATTTCACTTTCTCTATAGCCAATTTTTTCTTCATAAAATATTTCCAGTATCATAATAACAAGTGAATTTTATGAAAGGCTATCAGTTTTTTATTTGTGTGGAGGAAAAAAAGTGAAAATGAAACACAGTTATTGTAAAGAAAATATTTTTGATTCTAAGTTACCTGAGGTAGTTGCCCTTTAAGTAACCCTTAATGCTTTAATCACACTGAACCTAAGATTATGAATGGTTAATCATCAATACAACTTTGCACAACCAGTTGTCTCTCTCCTTTCTCTCTCTCTCTCCTTTCTCGCTCCTTTTATTCACATTTAATTCTTTCAACCATTTATTTCAGGGTTGATTTCTCCCGAGAAAAAATTTAAAATTTCTGGAAAGGTTAAAAATTTAATAGTCCAGATGTAGAAAGTTTCCTCTCCTCCATGGATGCTAAAACAATTTCCATGGAAATATTGTGAAACCAGATGATTGCTGCCATTAGCTTTCATTACAACCAGATATTTGTGATTTTAATGCCCTCACATTGTGATTAGATAAGGCAATAGAAAGTCAGGCAAAAATGAATCTGTTAGAGTGAAGGGTAGCATGAGTGAAGGGGGAACAAAGAAGGGAAAAACTGGTTAAATGGGGGCAGGTGAAATTTCTCTGTTCTAGAAAGAAGAATTTATTAAACGACTGTTTAATGGAAGATGGAAATATGAGCAATGCTTAAAAGAATCTCACTTCTTTATCTTGTGTTTCAAAGCTATGCAATAGCATAACTTGAGGAAAAGAGTATGTTGGCACTATCTTAAATGTTATTAAAAGCCACCTAATGCTTCTACATTTTGTGTAATTCTCTAGCCAGTGGAATATTTTATATTAAAAATGCATTTAAGAAAATGGAATGGTGTTCACAGTTATCTGCAGAAGTGGATTCTTTATATCAAATGAAAAGAAATGTCTGCCTGGAGTCCTAAGTCAGATGAAAGACTTCAGAGTGCACTTCAGAACCAACCAAGTATTGACTAGACGTATGTAGCTCACATTTACAGTGAAGGGTTTTTCTAATATTATTTGAAGGTACCTAACTCTCCTGATTTTGTGAGATGGGAGATCTTTAGTACTTGTGTCAGAGCTCTATTTAGAAAACTAGAAAGCTAAATCCAGCAGCACTTGTTTTTCATTCAAGTACAATTTCTAATCTCAGTAACATGGACATGTCACAGAATCACTGCGTAGTTAGAGCTGTCTTTTAAATACATTGTCCTTCCATTTCTACCCCAACATCTAGAAGCCTGGATTATTTATTTGGTCTTTGAACAAAGGTTGGGGTTGTATGAAAGGCTTGCATAGTATCTACTATTCAGAACAAGAGAAAAAGCAGACATAAATAAAGAGGAGGAAAAACACTTTAACAATTTGACAAGAAAAAAAAACAAGTGTTAAGCAGGGCAACAGAGTATGGGGCTTTTTTTGGAGACTATGTTTCTCCATCTGAGTGAAAGAAAAATCAAGTCCACCTTTTTGTCCTGTCAAAGTGAATTATTTTTTCTTTCTGGACAAAGACAGCAAAGACTAACTAAAAGACTAACTGGTCTGTTCCACCAGTCTTTAACATTCAAGCACGGAGTTTGTTCAAAGTGCTGCCCAAATGAATTCCTGAGAGTAAAAGAACCACTAATATGGAGGCGTAGTTTAGATATTTCAGTTAATGACTTTAAACAAAAAAACCCCACCCAGTTATTCAGTCTTTCCTCCCTTGTACATCACATTGTTCCTGAGAACACAGACAATGATGAGAGTAGGATATAACTGCTCCCACACACTGACAAATACATTGACAGGCTGTTGTTGAAGTACATAAAGCTGTGATTCATGCTGAAAGAACAGAAATGTGGTTCTGAATACTTGCAGTGATAATGTCACTCTCTGTCTTTTGAGATTTTTCATTCTCATGTATAAAGAAGAAATATTATCGATTTTTCATTCCCATATATAAAGAAGAAATATTATCAATTTTTCACACACATGACTGAGCGCTGCATGTAAATAAACCATACTATACGCTGTACTCTGCCTAGTCATGATTTTAACAAACATCTAAGCTTTGCCTCTTTCTGGGGAACCTTTTTAATACCTCAGTTCTGAAGATCTTAAGTGTGTGAAGGATTGATTTTTATATCCAATATATCCTTCTTTAATTAATACATGCCACCTGTAAATTATTCTTCGAATTTGTTATTACATTGCTTTTCTCTGATCTTGAACACATGGGGTTTACATTTGCCTTGAGGAAAAGATCTATCAGACAAGTGTTCTAAAAAGAAAAGTTGACAAATACTACATGAATGAGTCACAAATGGTTTCTTGCATTTTGCAAACTGCGAGACTTACTGCTCCAAACAAAGGATGGCAGTGAGCTGGAAATGGACTGATTATTGCAAACTTGATGTGTTTTTCCAAATGGAGACAAATTTAAGAGGAGACAATGAGAACAGCTGCCTGGGAAGCAGTCAAAATGCAAAGAGAAAGACTGGGAGGACGGCAAAGAATGATGGACACAAAGCGATTGCCAAAATCTGAAGAATTATGTTTTCAGGAGAAGCCTGAGGCAGCATATGTCAGAGAAAATATGTCTCTGAAATAACTCGCTGAAGTTAATAGGATGTTATGCAGCAGTGGTTGAGCAGATGAAAGACAAAAAATGTTTATGAAAGGTCTATAAGAGGGTCGACTTAAATGAAGTAATTTCTAGAGAACAGACTGACTTTCAATTTCTTTTTTGCTTACTCTTTTGCATTTTAATCTTGCCCCACATAGTATGGGAATATAAACAATATTTTTTTAATGTATTCTTATCTCTTTTTTCTCTATGGCGAAAAAAAAAAAGAAAAATAATCTGAAAAGAAAAAAGCAGATCAGTAGTAATGAAATAATTCATCCCACGTTTTTATTTTTTCTCTCATAATTTAATCCATAGAAACCACTTCTCAATTAAATGTCTCCCTACAGAAATCTTCAAGAAAACCGATTACATACCTAGCACTGTGTTTTCAAAGGTTCATTCCAGCAGTGCACTTCTGAAAGTTATTCATTTAATAGGCCTACACGAGAGAACCTTTTGAAATAAGAAAGGTTAAGAAAATACAAAGTCTTAAATGAGGAAGAGCTGTATGTATACCGAGATTTTCACCTACGTAGCTTCTAGTAAAATTAATTTCAATTGATTTCTTCCCTGTTCCCTGCCCCTATTTTTTCCTTGTATTTTCGATTAGCTGTATTTTTAGGCACCACACTCTACAAACTATCAAAAACTTCCTCTCTTCCATGCTATAAATACCTAATCATGCCATTTATCCCTTTTACCTATTCTACATTTATTTCTCTGTTGTAATTGGAACTAATGTTAGTGTGTGTGTATGTACACATATATATGGTCCACCTCTCATTTAGTCTAAATCAGACCAGCTAAATTCATCCTAGCAAAGGAGCAGCGCCCTAACAGCCTGCAGAACATGCCCCACCTACTCTGTTAAACCTGTGTATCCGCTGCAGAGCCAGATCTTTGCCTAGAGGAGAGGCCTGTTCAGTCATTTACTGGACATATAACTTCTCCATGTATTTTTAAGCTGTTCAGTGTTCCCCTATTGAACATCATTGCATATAGTCTGCATTATGGGAAAATCTTCAGTTGATAAACCCCTTGATGACATATTTGGGTGGCTGTGTACTTCTGATTTCTCTGGTTTTTCTGAGAAGGAGTTTAAAAAGATTTGAAAAGGGCAGAGTTGTGTTTGACATGAGCTTTTAGAGGTACAGCATGGCTACTGCTGTCCTGGAAAAAATAGAACAAAACAAAAAGTGATAAGCCCTTGAAAATAAACTTTTCCTGCTCCTCACCATTGCTTTATTTCCTCTTTATTTCTTTATTAGCAGAACTAATAAGTAATAAAGAAACACAAATACCCATCTAGTGACTTAATAATAAATCCACCTTACCTCTTTTTAGGACAGATGTTAAAATCTGGAATTTGCTGCAGAATGCTTCAGGCAGATGCTCAGTCAGACTGCATGCTGTCATCCCAGAATTTCTTTTTCTGTGATATGTCTGGCTAATATTCAGCATATGTCAAAATAAAGTTATAATCTCCACTTCAAATTAATACCCTTATACCATAGCAGTCTTCATGAGTGTTCTTTTTATTAACTGAAGTAATCCTAATTGCTTCAGACTGTGTCCAAACCCAATTTGACATGCGATATGTCACTGGTTTGGGCTTTTTTTTTTTTTATTTTTATTTCTGCACAGCTCTTTAAATGTAAGTCATGAATAGCCTCTAGATATCAGGAACAGTTTGGAAATCTGACTGTCTTATATAGAGTGTGTCGTTCCAGCAATGGCGAGACTATCTAGTGATTCAAAATGCAGTGATATAACTTGAATCGCCACTAGAAATAGTCCAACAGTGAAGGCGCTTTAGGAGATAGCTAGAATTTCAGACAAAAATATTAGTAATTCTTCATAGTAAGAGACATAAAAAATCCATTTAATTTATTTCCTAATTTTAAATTTCTTATTTAGGATCAAAATTTTAAATAAGTACCTGTAAATAAATCCATAATGTTTGTCAGGTTTTTCTCCAGGTAGACAAATATATCATTTCAGATGTCTCTTAGACAGTTAGAAACCTTCAAACATCATACAAAACCCCTTCAAGAGATTAATTTTACCCCACTGTAGTCAGTCTTGTTATCAATGCATAGTGGAACCAGAACTTTCCATTTGCCAAATGCTTCTGAGATATCAAACTTAAAACACAAAACCATCAGCTATCAAAATTAGGATTAAAATATATTATAACAGACATTTTTGCATGCATATTTGTGAGGAAACAGTAGAATGTAACCCTTGGTAAGAAATACGTGTTTGTCTTTATGAGAGAGGTAAAGGAGCAAACTAAAGAGAAAAACAAAAGTATTTCCTGAGTTTAATTAATAATAATTTTTTATAATATCAAAAACCAAACCAGGATAACAGTTCATAGAACACATCTGAAATGAATAGTTCCTGCCAAAAGAAACTATAGTTGTGTAATTGCATAATCTGCCTGTGCAAAAAGTCCCTCTCCAGCTTTCTTGTAAGGCCCCCTTTAGGTACTGGAAGGCCTCAACAAGTCTCCCTGCAGCCTTCTCTTCTCCAGGCTGAACACTCCCAGCTTTCTCAGCCCGCAGCCATAGGAAAGCTGCTCCAGCCCTGAGCTGCTCCAGCCTCTGATCACTTCCGTGGCACTCCTCTGGGCCTGCCTCGACAAGTCCATGTCCTTCTTATGTCTGAGGACCCAGAACTGGACACAATATTCCAGGTGGGGTTTCAAGAGGGCAGAGTAGAGGGGCAGAATCACCTCCCTCAACCAGCTGGCTGTGCCACTCTGGGTGTAGCCCAGGATGAGGTTGGCTGTCTGGGCTGCAAGTGCACGTTCTCACGTCCAGCAGAAGGGTTGCTCTCAATGACTCCTCTTGCCAGTCTACTCGTGTCTGAGATCGCCCCTACCCAGGTGTAGCACCTCACACTCGCTGAGCTTGGTTAGGCTCACAGGCTTGCTTCTCTAGTTTGTCCAGGTCCTCCCAGATGCATCCATTCTTCTGTTGTGTCAACTACACCGCTCAGTTTCATGTCATTTGCAAACTTGCTGAGGGTGCACTGGATCTCACTGTCTGTGTCATTGATAAAGATATCAAGCTCAGGACAGGAACCTGAGGGCCACCTAGATGTAGAGCCATAGACCATGAGTCTCTGGCTCTTTGACTCTTGATAGAGAGTTTGGGGTTTGGGAATTGGCTGAAGAACTCTCTATGGCCAATTCCTTATCCACCGAATAGTCAACCCTTCAAAACAATTTCTTTCCGATCTGGAAATAAGGATGCTCTGTGAGAACATGTCAAAAGCCTTACAGAAGTCCACATGACATAGGTCAGTCTTCCCTTGTCTCCCCTTGCCGTTACCCAAATCCTCAAAATCTGAGTACAGACTTATGCAGGAAAGTTGTTGAGTGGAATTGTTATCCATATTATTTCATCTAAGTCCAGATATTTTAAAACATGCTATTAGAAATCTATTGATATTTTATATCTTTTAAAAACCTTAAATGAACCTTCTTGTCTTTAAAGTTACAATTGTGCATATCAATATGTTAGACATAGATGAAAACTGAAAACTATTCTGTGTCCATATGGCCTCAGAAATTTCTACATGACCAACATTAGACTAAAAGCTCTCAGGACAGATAGGAGCCTTCAGAGGTTTTTTGTGTTTCCAGGAAAAAAAGATGTTATATTCTATTTTTCCAACTCAAAACAGAAGGATTTATTAGCCACCTGGTTTCAAAGTAATAAAAACAAAACAACCAACAATATAAAAGATTTGCTATTTATAGAAGGCAAGAAAAATTATTTTCCTGTATTTTTCAGAAAAGTTGTCACTCTGGAAAAAGAATAATAAAATTACAGAGCCTGTTCCCATCCAATGTTTTCTCTTAATAGTTCTCTAAATCATAATTCTGTTTCATATAAGTTTTCTCCTATTATTCACAGCAGAAGGAACACTGAACAGAAAAAAAATGCAAATAAAATTAACTTGCACTGACTGTTTCAAGAGCCTTAGTGATGCACACTTTTGTTATCAATCAGTCAGAACTAAACATTTATACATTGGTCAAAACTAGGTCAAAATATAAAATAAGGAAAAAAATCTTTAAAGCATTCTAAATAACTGAATTTTCATATGTGCTCATTTTTAATCTGAAATTTTTCTCTAAAACGCATCCTGAAGACTGAAGGGCAGAAAAAAAACCCTTGTCATTTACAAGGCTCCTTAAAAGTGATTTTCAGCACTTCAGAAGCAACTAAAACTATTATTCTACAGCAGAAAAAATATAAGGGAAATGGAAACTGGAAATAAACCTTCACAATATTTAAATACTCACTTTAGAAAAGCTTTTTAAGCTGGTTTTAAAGTCGCATTTTGGGACCCCTGTTGACTTCTTCTGTGAAAGCATTCATATAATTGAGAAAGCAGCAAACTCTCTGCTCTTTTTTTTTTTAGAAAAAGCCCATCTCTTTCTTTATGCTTTTGTTCAGATGAACACCTGGCCTATAAAATTCAGTCACTGAACCTTCCCTAGGGTGCCATTTTTGTAGAAAGCTAACAAAACTTTAAAAAGTATATATTTTTTGCCTCATTGGAGCTTACACAGCTTTATTTTACACTTTTTCCATCTGTTTCTCTGGCTCATCTGTGGGTACTAGTGTGTTTAATGGAAGCTGTATCACTTGTCCAAGAGAAGCTTGCAGTCAGCAGGTTCCTGCCTACTTCTGGCTGGCAACCCAGCCAAAATATTCCAGGGAGAGGAAGACAGGAGGGGAGGAAGGGATGGGAAGGCAAGAAAATAAAGTTTCTAATTTCTTCTACAAAAAACTGTACTTGTAAATATCTTCAGGGACTAATGAAAAGAAGAAAGTCACTCATTGCTTGGAGGGGGCCTGAATTAATTAACATGAAAATAACACACAGGAATACTTATAATGTCTTTTTAGTTGGCATGACAGCTGGCCTAAGATCTTGTTCTGCCTTCTATCTACACCTAGTTCTGTTCTTCTCTCTCACCAACACCGTACCTTGGTTATAGAAGACTTTTAAAAATCCCAGGAGGAAGGAAGAACATATGCAAAAGAAGTCACGGAATCTCTCAAAATTTTAAGGAGAAATCTTTAAAAATATTTGCATCAATGCTGCTTAAATTTAACTGTATTTCTTAATATTTCATTATTGAAAATAAAATGGAATTCAAATATAACCAAAGATTGGAGACATTTATGTTTTTAATTCAATAACTTGCATGTAGTAAAGTGCTGCAGGAGTAGATGTGAAGAATGTAGATGAATATTTCCTTTGGATTTTCTCCCAGCCATTACATGCCATATAAGNCAGTCAGCTCCCACCAAAAAAAAAAAAAAAAAACAGCATTTTTTGTCAACTAAAGAAGACAACGGCAGGTCTTAGATTCTAACTTTTATCTACAGGCATAGTAGAACCACAGCAATGTGCATTTCCACACAACTTCCTGATGGTTCAGTGATAGGTTTCGTTTTGTTTGGGATTTCAATGCCACCCTTTCCAGTGTCTGCCTGCACTGCATTAGACAAAACCAAACCCTAACAGCTGTCATGTGCAATTCATTCTCCCTCTAAGCCTGTCCCTGAGGGAAGAATTGTGTGCACTGGAGTGTTTTCTTTTTGATAGGCTTCAGCATCTTTTTAAAATGTACATGTTTTTCTCCATTTATATTAGAGAAAAGAAAGCCAAGAGAATGTGCTTCACACATGAAGAGAAGTAATGAAGGTGGAAAGGTTTAGGAAAGGTAACCGGAGCTGGCCATGCACAGACTTGATAGGCTGTACCAACCTATTGTTTTTAGGTTATATGTATATCTGCTTCATATATCAGCACAGAAATATCCATAGCAGCACATATGGGATTCATCCTATTTCATGGAAGATTTTTTAGAAACTAGTTTTAAAAAGAAAACTAGTTTTTAGGAGGTTTTATTATTAATGTATCTACAGTGAAGAGAAAAATAATGAAGACAGTCCAGTGTTTTCCCCTTGGCCTGCTCCATGGAGTATGAATGATTGTGCAGTGAGCTCAAGGTATCATCATTACACTAATTTCTCAGAAGCATGTGACAAACATACAGGGAAATTCAAGTACAGAAGGATTTTCAGAATTCTGAAATATTTTAAGCTAGGGTATTTATATACCTGAGCACATACTTTGAAAAGCTTATTTTAAGAAATAAGGATACACTACTCCCACTTAGTCAGACTAGGCTGAAGATAATTTCTACCTTAAAATTAAATTGTTTCATTACAAAACAATTAGTTCAAATGCTTTGAGAATTGAATTCAGCAATTCCCTCTATTCCCCAGTTCCTTGTCTGCACAGTAGAAATGTTTTCATTTGTTTTCTCCTGTATCTGTACTTCACAAGAACAGGTATTGTATATATCAGCTAAGTTATAAGCTTTTAAATCAAATTCCACAACTGTGTGATCTTCCTTTCTGCATCAGTATCCATGAGGCATGTCAGATTTATTGATTTGTGATATCAGTTTTGCTTCTAGATGTTCTTATATTTTCTGCTTTTTTTGTACTCTGTTCATCCAGTCGAGGTTCAAAGCTGGTATATTATCATACTACTTGCCAGACTGCAGAAGCTTCTTAACAAGAATGTATTCAGCACTAAATATATTGAAAACAGTAGTTTAAGTAGCAAAGTAGTATTCAGGAAAAACTTCAGTGAAAAAGCATATATTCAGACTAGGTGGTATAAATAGGAGTGTACGCTCCACAGGGCTCCATTTTAGAGCCACTGCGCTTCAACATCTTCATAAATTATCTGAATGCAGGACAAAAAGGTATACTAAGCAAACTTGCTGACAACATTAAACTGGGAGGAGCTGTTGACTTACTTGAAGGCAGTGAGGCCCTGTAGAGAGATCTCGCCAAATTAGAGGGTTAGGCTATCACCAACCATATGAAGTTTAACCAGGGCAAGTGCTGGATTCTACCAGTGGAACAGGACAACCGTGAATGTATATACAGACTAGGGAATGAGAGTCTGGAAACCAGACCTGTAAATAGAGATCTGTATGTTCTGGCCCATGGCAAGTTGAATCCCAGTCAGCAGTGCTCTGGCAGCCATGAGGCTCAACCATGTCCTGGGCTCATCAGGCACAGCATCACCAGTTGGGCAAGGGAGGGGATTGTCCCGATCTGCTCTGCACTGAGGCAGCCTCACCTCGAATATTGTCTGCAGTTTTGGGCACCACAGTATAAGAAGAATATAGAGCTATTAGAAAGCATCCAAAGGAGGGCTACAAAGGTGGTTAAGGGTCCAGAGGAGAAGCCATCCAAGGACTGCCTGAGATCACTTGGTCTGTTCAGCCTGGAGAAGAGGAGACTGAGGGGAGACTTTGTCACAGTCTGCAACTTTCTCATGAGGGGAACAGGAGGGCAAATACTGATCTTTTTTCTGTGGTGACCAGTGAACAGGACTTGAGGGAAAGGCCTGAAGTTGTGTCAGTGGAGGTTTAGGTTGGATATCAGGGAAAGGTTCTCCCCACAGAGGGTGGTTGAGCACTGGAACAGGCTCCCCATGGAAGTGGTCACAGCACTAAGCCTGAGAGAGTTCAAGAAGCATTTGGACAATGCTCTCAGGCACGTGGCATGATTCTTGGGGCCATCCTGTGCTGGTCCAGGAGCTTGACTCGGTGGGTGTCTTCCAATTTAGGATATTCTATGATTGTGCTACCACTGCTGCTATAGTCCAGTTTTGTTTCTCATTGCTGTTACATTCATGCTTCTAGTAAGATTATAGATAATTCTATGTTAGGTAATTAACTAGAATAAAATATATTCTACATAAAATACAGGGTTTCCACTACATTCCTCAGAAGTAGACCTAAAAAACCTGAAAAATTTTTACTTTACAAAATCTTACGTATAAAAATTAAGTACCTTGACATTTTGGGTTGAAATACTTTTCAAAACAGAAAGGAAGCACAACAGGGAAAAACATAAGCCTCAAATGCATGATGATATTATCCATATGGAATATAAGGTATCCTGTTTCCATTCCTTGCTTTGAAAAGTTTTATGACTCCATTCTACTTCTTAATTTATTCTACTGCTTTAAATTCATAGGTAAATATTTCTTCTAGTCAATCTGAAGTCTTCTCAGTTTCATCCTAGTGAAAAATAGAATGAAATTGCTCTAGAATCTATCAGCGTCACACTGCTGTTTTTCAGCTCTGACTAATAGGTACAGGTCATTTTCTTGGAATCTGTATTCCTGATAAAAAACATCTGCCTAAACGGTTCTGCTGCTACAATGTGCCACAGAGTATCTACCTCATTCTCTTAAATATGACTTAAATAGCAAGGTATTACTGACTTCTAGGCGGAGGAATGAACTTCTTTCATCTTCATTTCTTTATATGCCATTCCTCATTCTACTTTTAAAAAAGCAGAAACAATACAGTTAAAAGCACGTTTTTACCTTTTCTTGTATCTCACCATCTGCACTCTGGATTTACAGCTTTTATTAAAGGATAGCATCTCCCACACATAGTGCTTCTATCTCCTGCAAGACTAATATTTGCCACATCTCTCCAAGACCCTCAGCATATGATTTATTTCAGTCACTCAAAGAGCAGTAGGTCAAATGCGTACAGGAGCATTAATATTATTTCCTAAGCCCAAGTCACACACCTCAACAAGATGATATGTGGAAGTGACAAATATAAGAGCATCCTTAAAATATTAAGGACTGCCTTTTATGATTTTTCCATTTAGTGTCCTTTCCTAAGGATTGTCAGTCCAGAAGAAAATGCATCTCCTCCTAAGCTTCCTAAGCACAGTGAAACAAGGCTTTCCATGAACTCCCTAAAGTACTTTGGTACTGTTAGCACAAGGTGTATGACATTATGCATGAAGAGCTGCTTTTCTTCTCTACTGTCCCCAGCTCTACCCAGATGAATTTCTATACTGCAGTTCTATCCTTTAAATATCCATTTTTACCCTGTAAAATGAGGATAATATTTTAAATTTTTATAGAATTCTCGAAAATTCACATTATATAACTTTCTAATTAAAATAGCCGATTTTACATACTCTATTTTTATCCCTTTAAGTTGTAAAATACTTTACAGACAAAGCCATGGTCTGTATTTTTCAATACAGGAAAATAAAAAGAAAACACCCTTCATTTTCATAATCCAAGCCAGATACAGGAAAAGTCATGACTTACAGAGACTGATTAAGTATTAATTGTCAGAACATGTCAATATTTGGCACTTTGTTAACAATAGTGATGCTTGTTGTCAAGATATTTATTGCAATAATATAATTAATTCTGCCTTTAAATATTTACACAGATTATTTACTTCTATTTTCCTCAAAGCTAGTCAGTATTATTGGTGGAAGGAGGGTGGCTGTGAGGAGATAGAATTCATTCAAACCAGAACCAACAAACACTCACTTGCCTGACACTGTAATAGTGTATCATAGAAAAATATACTGTCATAATTTATGTCCATGCATGTTAGAGGTTTATATACAAGTGATAGTAAAATTTTTCCACCCCTCAATTGTTAGAATTCTTCATATTATTGAAGGGGGAAAAAAGAAATAGGAAAGAAAAAATTTTGAAAGAGACGTTTTTGGTCTTTCGTGAGTCTCACCTCGTGACCTTGCTGCATCACTTCACAGACAATTTATATTTACATTGACTCAGAAGTGCTTTTGCAAAATATCAGCTGTTCTATTAAAGGCATATAGGAATTATCAACATACTTAATCAAATCAAATATCACACAGCAGCAAAGTAAAACATCTTTGTCAGATTTATGGTAATGGCACACTTGAGAAAGAGTAGTAGCTGCACGTCGTTTTCAACATTCTGAAATGTGCGATGTAAAGTCTCAGGTGAATTTAACTCCACATTACTATTTCACTATAAACACTTTCTGTAAGCACAGGGGATTATAGAAGAATATTTTTCCTCTTAGACTGACTTCAAATCAAGTAGTCCTACATCACAGAAGAAATGTGAATGAATAACAATACAAAAGAAAATAAATCTAACTAGACAAAACATACAAAGAGCGTAACCCTAGGCTGCTCATCTAATCAGAAAAATAAGGGTGAGCCATACAACTACAAAACTGCAAAACCATGAGCATCGTCTTCAAATTCCTTTTAGAGAGGCAGGTCTGTTTTAGGTGACAATTTTGGTAGAATCTGGATACATACTAGGATTTTAAATGACATGTAACTTACTCTGCTCCTTTGCAAGCAATATAATGGGATATTATCAAAAATGAATGAAGTTTAGCCACGAAGATAAAAGAGATGAAACAGAAAATTCCAAGCATTTATCCAAGCTAGCTCTCTCACTGGCAAACATCTAATTGAGGAGGACCTCACAAAACAATTCCTGCAATATCTGTATGAAATTGTCTACAATTGCAGAGGACTATCCATACGGCTAATATAACAGGCTATATAGATGTCTCCCAGCAGATGCTTCAAAGGAAGATGAAAAAAACCATGCAACGACAGTTAAATAGTGTATAAGAATAAAGCTCCTTCAGTAGATAAGAAGTAAACAACTGCATTGACTTTTATAATTCAACAATATCTACCTCACACATTTCATGCTCTATTTATTACAGTTAGATTAGTTTGATGCATTTCATCAAATGTTGTTAGATCCAAATCTTATTAACACACATTTAGGATGATCACATTATAAATGATTATGAGAGTTAATGCTGGAGAGCTCTATTCCTTATGCTGTTTAAGGTATCACTGCAATTAAAACTGGAGGGGCCAGAGCTGGATGTTGGACTAAACCACTGCTGAGAAGGCTCACCTAAGGAAAGGCATACACAGGTTGGAGGTCATTGGGTCCACCACCCTGCTCAAATAGGGTGACCTAGATCTGGCTGTCCTGTACAGGACCATGTACAGATGTCTTTTGAATATATTCAAGGCTGCAAAATCCAAAAATTCCTTGGGCAACCTGTGACAATGCACGGTCACCTTCCCAGTGATTCCTGATGTTCATAAAGCATCTCCTGTGGATGAGCTTGTGCCCTTTGCCTCTCGTCCTGTCACTGGGTATGACTGAAAGGAGCCTGGCTCTGTCTTCTTTGTGCCCTCCCTTCAGGTATTCATATACATTGATCTCCCTGAGCTTTTTCTTCTCCAAGTGGAACAGTCCCAGATCTCTCAGCATGTCCTCGTATGACAGATGCTCCAGTCCCCTCATCACCTTAGTGGGCCTTTGCTGGACTCTCAGCAATAGTTCTGAGTCTCTCTTGTACGAGGAAGTCCAGAAGTGGACACAATATTCCAGATATTTATGATAATTAACTGCAGATAGGCCTGTGTATCTATTTATAGATACACAGGATGTTCTGGATGGCTAAAACTCAAGAACTCAGAACTGGAAAGTTCCATAGCATGTATATTTGCTTTGGAAGCCAATAAGCCCTGTTTTGAGGCAGGGCTTACTAATGAAAGAACATGGTTCTTCTGATGTGAACATGACCATATCTTTTGAATTTTAGTAGTCTTCTGCCCATCCCTCTGAAGAACAAACAGACCAAATTACATATGCTTACATGAGACCTATGACATCCATCTGTTTCAGGTTATATCTATATATGGCTTCTTTTATGCATTACATAACAGATTAATTTAACATCCAGTTACACTATGAAGCCTACAAAATTCTCTATCAGAACTGTCCCCTCAGTACTTGTTATATTCAAGACAATTTTTCTACCTAATTTCTATGAACCTTTTTAGAATAGATGCTTTAATAATCCAAGAAAAAAAATAAGCAGCTCCAGTGCGATCAATGTTTAGTTCCCAGTAGAACACATACAAATTTCATTAGAATTCATGGAGTTTTGGCACACAATGTATGTGCCTAATATTATCTTCTCAGAGGAGAACTGTACCCAGCAGTTCTGTTTACATATGAGATTCCATACTCCACATCATAACTTAAAAATTAATTTAAAAAAATCCCACAAACAAACAAAAAGTAATTAAGGAAAACAAAACAAAACAAACACGCCTAGGGAATCAGTAGAGAGCTTAAAGTGACCACAAAAAGAATTAGCCATATGCTCTTCCCTTGCTGTATAACACTGGGGAAACCTTTAAAGGAATTTTTTTGCCTTGGTGCCATAGTTTTTTGCCTTTGTTTTGTTCTCTGCATGGGAATATGCCAGCAAAACTTTAGAAAGAAACAAGAATGTTTTCCAAATGTTTCTGTCTTTCCTTCACTTTCCCACCCTCCAAATATCAAGGTACAGTTAAGAAATACAGATGAGAGGTTGGAAACGAGGTATTCTTACCTCGTAATGGAGAACTATCAAATATTGGACAATGCCTGATTTGGCTGTGATCAAACTAGCTGTAATCTATATAGTCAAATTTGCCTGAGATTAGATTGGGTATAGAAAGCTTTTATACTCACAGCTTTGAATTTTTTATGCATTTCCTATTGTATAAAAAAAAAAGAGTCTTTTTCAGGAGCTATTAATCTAAAAATGTGTAAACATCCCTGAGTTAGAATAGCATCATATTCTACCTCATTTAGTGTTTCACTTTCCATTTGGACACAGAAACCTTTATTTTCCTTGTAGAGTTTTTCACATTTTTAATTGCCTATTATAATCCTTTTTCTGTTGAAGACTTTTTTTTACTGTCCATAGAGGATTCTATATAAAAAAGAAACAAAAAAAAACTTATCTGAATTTTTATCATTTACTGATTACCACAAAAGTATCTAAGAAAAGAATAAAGATAAATTCAGAAGTAACATTTTAAAATATGTGCTTTAAGAAGTTTTCTTAAGGTTTTAGCCTTCAGTGTAAAACTGCAGTTTTAAACATACGCATCTTCTACTTAGCTTTTGCTTTTACAGGCATTGAGAATTCAAAGATCCACATTTTAAAGTGTGAACATACAGTAACTTACGAAAAGCGACCAATTGAAACTGAAAGTGTGTATAAATTCTACATTATTTTATCCCTGTTTTGATTTTTTCCACTCAAATTACTATTTATTGACTTTGTGAAGGGTTAATAAACCCATATATAGATCTGTGATGAGTTGACCTTGGCTGCATGCCAGTTGCTCACCAAGCCGCTCTATTGCTCCCCTCTTCAGCAGGACTAGGGTGGAGAAAAGAAGATGAAAAAAAACCCTCATGGGTCAAGATAAAGACATTTTACAAAAGGAAGAGCAAAGGTCGAGTGCAGACAAGCATATGAAACAAAGATTTATTCTCTACTTTCCATGAGCAAGATATTTCCAGCCACTTCCTGGAAAGAAGAGCTTCAGCACTATAGTGGTTTCTCTGGGAGGCAAATGTTGTAAATCACAAATGTCCATCCATTTCCTCCTCCTTTCCTTAGTTTTTATATCTGATCTGACAACATATGTTATGTAAAATCCCTTTGGTCATTTTGGGTCAGCTGCCCTGGTTGTGTCCCTCACACAACTTTGCCCACCCCCAGTCTACTGGTAGAGGGGTGGAGTGCTGGGGAGACAGCACTGGTGCTAGAGCTGCTCAGCAGTAGCCAAAACATTGGTGTGATACCAAACCTTTCCAGCTACCCTTCCAGAGCATAGTGCTCTGAGGGCTTCTGTAGGGACAATTAACTCCATCTCAGCCAGACCCAATACAAGATCATAATCCAAGACTAAAAAGAATAATGCACGAATCAGCTGAAGCTACCCAACTCAGCACTTCAGATTATAAGGGGAGAAAAAAAAAACCCTACAGAAGAACATGAACCCTAACCTTCATTATGCAAAATTATGTAAGCAAAGGAAAGTAGTAAAGGAAAATCATTCTGCAAATATAGATCACAAGTTATTAGGAACCAATTAAATTGCTACATAACCTTCAGTAAAAATGGGACATTAGATAATTAGAAATGCTAATATTAAGAAAGTTTGGACTTCATTCACATTTTAACTGCTAATTGCTGCAATTAAAAATGAGGATTTTGCTTTAATTTTTGTTACAAAGAGTTCAGAACTGAGACATATTTTGAAGCTGTCACTGCTAAAAATGAAGGCTGAACCATAAATTCGGATATGCAAAATACTGTATTAAGTTCATTAATATTAGTTTGTTTTCCAAGGAGAAATCATACCCCAGACAAAAAAAAAAGTGCTTCCTTTATTTGAAGAAATAAAATTTCAAATGACTGAGTCACTAATTAAAATTCGCTATTACACTATTATATGATTCATATAGTGTTATTGTATGACCAAGTCAAATAGAAAATCAAAGTTAATCAGTATTGAATGGCAAATGAGACAGAGAAAGGCACGCATTACAAAAAACAACACAAAAACCCAGATCAAGACTAATCCAATAATCAGATACTTAGATTTCCCACAGATTTTATAAGAGACTTTGGGTATCTGACTAGTAGGAGTAAAGAGAAGGGAGAACATGTGCATGTCTAGGAGAGCCTCCAGGCAGCCACATACATGACTAAAAAACCCAATAATGAGTTATGGATTATCAAGAGTTAGACTACTGTTGCTTACCAATTTATGAAAAACAGTGTGTTGAAGTTGTTACTTCCAAAATAATTTCCATATTTAACTAGCTTAGTAACATTCTATCAATAAATTACTGAATGGACATTAAGAAACTAATTCATTTTTCTGCATCTTCTTTTCAATATTTAAAATTTGTTATTTAGAGTATTTTATTTTAAAAAGTATCCACCACAATTTTTTCCTTCCTTTTAGCAGGGCTAGACACAAGGTATTATGTCACTGCACAGTTTCTGCCTGCCACTATTTCAAGTAAAAAAACCCAACTAATAATATGGATCCTTATTGAAACGAAAATAAAAAGAGATATTGCTTTGTGGGGTAGCTGAATTATTTGCTACCCCACAATTTTGAGATGTTACTTTGGTTTGTGGTATAGTGAAGGAGAAAGAAGCAAAAAAACCAGTCTGAGTCAGCCTCAATTATTTTATTTCACTTAAAAATGCAACTTTGTTTTACTTTTGCAGTAATTAATCATCTACAAAAAAAAGTTCAAACACAGTAACTGAAAATTCAAATGTTCAAAATTAACATACACATTTTCAAAGTCAATAAATACTTTTAAGATAAGCGTCTTAATAACAGCAAAAATAAAAAGCTGCTTTTAAAATAAATTGAAAGTTATGGAAAAAGAGTTTTGAATTGCTTCTTTTATGTTTCTACTTCTGCATATGTATAAACTTTGTTAATGAATTATCACAGTACCCAAATGTAATTCTGGAACCTGGATTGGCTGTTATTAGCTACACGCTTTGATAGTTCAAGTGAAATTAAGCTACCTGCAAGGTTTACTTTGTGACAGAAAGTGATGCTTTCAAAAAACATAATTATGACAATAAATGTACTATTTACAGTATTGTTGAGCAGATTGATTAAAGGTGTAATTTTAATCAATAAATATCTGGATTTCAAACTATCTAGGAAGATAGTTATCTATTAACAGAGTAATATTCTGTGTTAAAATACTGATTTTATTTGTCACACACCATTAGAAAAGCTAGCAGTGTGCCACAGTCTCCACTTCCTTTTGAACCTGAATTTACCTTCTCTCTCCTCTCCCTTAGAAAAGTCAAGCTTATCTATCGAAGAGAAACAATTGACATCAAAGGATTGTTTTTCCACTCACCAGCTCTAAGCTGCTTTTTATTGTTTGAAGGAATTATTGAAGAGACTCAACACAGAATTTCAATCAGATACACAGTTTCTGGTTCATTGATTGGCTGATTCTTCTTCTTCTGCTGAAGAAAGACAACAAAAGTCCTTTTTAAATCTATTCTTCTCAGAGAGGTCTCATTTGTGCTTTCTTTAAGCTACTCTTTGTGATGCTGGGGTGTCAATGAATTTCTACTCACCCAGAAACTCTGCTGTCCTGGACTGCAAAGTAGTTTCCTTCAACTGTTCTTACAAGGCCTGAAGTGTTCAACCTTCCTGTAAGTAAAGTGTAGCAGAGATGGAGTCTTGCAAATTTGTCAAGATCCTTAAATATGAGACACCAGACAGTCTCAAAATCTGTATCACTCTGTGAAAATGATCACTTACACAATCTGACTTTGCAAGTCCTAGCTCTTTTGTTCCTTCAATTCTTACGTGTGTCACTTCTGATCTTATTTTTTTAGTTCCTGTTAAGATATTTATGCTGATGGATAAAGATTCAATCAATCTATGGTCTTCTTTTAGCTTGTAATCTCGGGGATCCATAGAGAAACACTGATACAAAGGACTTCTAATGTTATACAGAGTTGACTCGTACATACAGCTGCTGCAGTGAGCAGAGTGGGAGGTAAACTTGGATGTCTGCTAATTCCTTAAATTTACATTCCATTTACATATATATATACATATACACACATAATATGAATGTTTCTACTTCCTAATTTTTTATCCTGAGTGCTTTGTATCTAATGTAAATCTGAAATAACTGTATAATGCAAAAAAACCACCTAATTCTGTAGTGTTAATATTGTTACACTGAATCTCATTTGTGATTGCACTTCAAGGAATATGATGATTTAGCAGTTTTAGAAGCTGTCGTATGAAAACAGGGTATATTCCAAGGGTTTCCTAGCCTTGTTAAAAGTTTTCTTTAAAAATAGATTCTTACTACAACATTGTCTCTTTTAAAACAGTTGAGAAGTTTCTTACCTCAGACCCAGCAAAAGTTTCTATAAAACCTTTAGAAGAACAATTTCTGCCATAAATTCCCTGGCAAACATGTAACAGCCAGAAGATGCCGAGAACTCTCTCGGTCACATTCCAAAAACTGCTGTAGACCTACGAATCCCTGAAAGCCCATCAGGAAGAAGTCTCAGCAACCAGAAAATTTCTTGGCCAAACTGCTGGAAAGCACAAGAAATCCATGGCTCTTAATGAGGTCATCCTATCCTCTAGGCCTCCATGAATTGTCAGCTCTGCAGCAGATACCCTAGTTCACAACAGGGAAAAGGAGAGAAAACCAGCAATGCTGTTTTGTGATGAACACTTCTTCTATTTTGCATAAGAGTTTTGACATTACTTCTTCAGGTACAGGACAGACACTTCATAGTTATTAAGATTTACAAAGATGTTTACTAAGAATCTTACATAACTGTCTCTTTTAATCCATACTATATACCCACAGAAAAGGAGCTGGCACTTCTCAGGGTCAACAAGCAAATATGCACTGCTGCAGTGATGGAACATAATTGCATATTGGGCTCCATCAATGAAATCTTTGCCTGTACATTGAGAGAAGTCCTCTTCCCAAAACTTACGAGGCCTCACCTAGCTTAGCTTCCAGCTTTAGATGTTGGGTGCAAGAAAAAAAATGTCCTTGCATGGATATAAACATGAAAATTAGTTCATTGGCTTTCTTACATGCAAATGATGGCTTGCAATGCTTTTCATACACTTTCTCTTGATATTATGGCTTTATAATAAAAGTAAAAAAAAAAAAAACAACTTTTCCTTCTACTCCTCAAAATCAGGATTGGACCTGATCTATTAAAGCTTGCTGCAGTTAACAGGTTCATTCCTTTTGGGGAGCTATGAAGACTAGATGGTACAAATCAGGCTGCCACAACTTGTCAGGCAATAATTTGATTGAAAACTACTTATTTGAGTAATTTCTTCTCCCTGAACACATTATCAGAAGTGAAAACAGGACCAAAGTTCTGGCACCAGCATAATGCTAAATCTCTCCCACGTACTGTGGGGACTATCGCTAGAAAACTGCCAGGGTTTTAAAATAGGTCGCCCATTCCTATTCTGTTATTATTGCTTCTTTCCCCTTCTGGAGCTTCTAGAGCAAAATCACAAGAATTCTTTATTTTGGCATTACTGTCTCAGTGCAAGTAAACACTCATTACATTTATGACTCCAGAAACAGAAGAGACATTTGATACTATGAGCACCATATTACAGCTGTGAGTTGGAAAACACAAGAGTTTTTAGCAAAGAGTAAAAAAATTGCTTGACTTAAAGTATATTCAACTGAATAAAAAATACAATCTGCGTAGCCAGCCGGGTTAGAAAATATTCAAATTATGCTAGAATACTTTTTAAGCAAGTTTAATGAATTCTGACATAATTAACTCAAATTTTGATACAATGATAAAAGTATTTCCAGGGTCTTTAGCCAGAAGCACAAACCTTGTAATTTAACAGACACCTTTAGGACTCTACTGTGTCAACTCAAAACAGAGCAGCCTCCAGGGAACCTCTGCATGGACTCCACCTTGTGATGGGACTGGAGAACTGAGAATCTGACTGTGCTGAATTGGACCTCATCTGACATATTTTCAGGATGTATGAAGAAGTCACACATCACTGTGTGGGTATGATCTAAATCCACCCAAGTTAAACAGTTCTATTTTGGCACTGTCTACTGAGTTTAGCCCTGCCGTACTGTGTCTGGGTTTCATCTGAGATAAAGCTGATTTTCTTCCTACTAGCTGCTACAGTGATGTATTTTGGATTTAGGATTAGAATAATGTTGATAACACACTAATGATTCAGTTTTTGCTAAACACTGTTTACATCGAGTCGAAGACTTCTCAGTGCCTCACACCACACCCTACCAGTAAGTCGGCTGGAGGGCACAAGAAGCAGGGAGCGGACACAGCTGGGACAGCTGCACCAAACTGGCCAAAGGGATATTCTTTACCATATGGTGTCATGCTCAGTATTTAAACTAGGAGGAAAACTGGCTGAGAGCTGCTGCTCCAGAACTGGCTGGGAATCTTCTGGTGGGTTTGGAGAAATTCCACTGTGCATAATTTTTTTTATGCATTTGAATTCTATTATTATTATTATTATTTTCCCTTCCTTTCCTGTCCTATTAAGTTGCCCATATGTCAACCCATGAATTTTCCTTTTTTTTTTTTCCACAATTGTCTCCCCTATCCAAATCATGCAGAGAGTAGTGAGCAAGTGTCTGTGTGGTGTTAACTGCATGTCACATTAAACTATGTCCTTTTTGGAACCCAACTAGGGTTCGAAGGTTTGAGATGACAACAGAGCAGACTACAGTGTATTGAAACAAATTTGTTATATGCATTCGTTATATTAGTTTAATAGTCACGGATATCAATGTTGATTCATTTGCTCTCAGAGCTGTTGCATGTGTTCTTAGTTGTGTCATGTAGGACATTTGCAGTATGTGTTCCCTGTTGCATTGTTTATCGTCTCTGGGGGCTGGGTTTAGGTTATCATTTTGTTGTACTTTGTAACACTGACTTACGATATGATAAAACTGTTGGTCGTGACACTAATCTGGTATTTGTACTCAGTACTGCAATCAATTCTGTACTTCAGGAGCCATCTATTGGGAACTAATAATAATTACACCTTCTTACCTTTTCTCCTCAGAGAGCTGATCTATGGGGGAAATACCTTATCCATCTTCTCCTTCTCCTCCAAAATTAAAATAGTTCTTGATAATTTTGAATATCTATGGGATTTTCAAACTATCATGTTCCTATTTCTATGTCACCTGAATGTGTTGCTGGTCTTGTTTAAGGTTAAACAACCGTATAAAATACCACCCAGAGTATCTGCCCTGAGGCTGCATAGCTGTGAGTGGCAGGGTGTGTGGGGTAGTATGAGCAAGAGCCTAGGACAGTGGTCAGCTCCAGCCTTTTGGAATTACACCCCTGAGTAAGCGCAGAATCTGAAAAACTACTTAAATATTTGGGAAAATATACTGCCCCCTTGCAATCCAGAGACACAAATCACTGCAATGTGCTGAGGCCTGGCCCAGGCCTACTGAGCCCTGTTCTATTAAGTAACCTCAAGGGGACGGGAAAGTCTCTGAATACGATGACAAAACAGCATGTGGCTATTCCAGCCCTGGTGACAGGAAGCAGGTTATTCCAACCTCAGTGACAGGCACTGTGGCTACGCAAACCCCAGTGAGAGGCACTGCAGCTGAACCAAAAGACCAATCTATGCCAGTATCACTCCTCCCACAGGACCCTTCTGTTGTGGGGGTGCTGAAGGTCGAAGAACAGTTGCCGATCACTGCCACAATGGTGCTCTGACAGCAATAGCTCACCGAGACTCCCTGATTTCCATCCATAAGACGATTCCTGAACTGGAGATCCGAGAAGTGATCAACAAGAATCACTTACCTTTTAACAGTATCATGTGATCTGTGCAAAAGCACAATAGAGAGTGGAGACTAACAGTAGACTGCCGTGGCCTGAATGAAGTCACACCGCCCCCGAGTGCTGCTGTATTGGACATGCTGGAATTTAAATACAAGCTGCGGTCCAAGGAAGCCACAAGTAATACTGTTAATGCACTACTTTCCATTCCTTGGGCAGCAGCAGGACACAGTTTGCTTCCACTTGGACAGAAATCTAGAAGACCTGTCCAGGGGTGGAAATGCAGCCATACCATCAACCATGGATTGATCCAGACTGCACTGGAACAGGGTGAAGGTATATTGATGATATCATCGTGTGTGGCAATACAGCAGAAGTTTTTGAGAAAGAGAAGAAAATAGTCCAAATCCTTCTGAAAGCCAGTTTTGTCATAAAACAAAGTAAGGTCAAAGGACCTGAACAAGAGATTTAGTTTTTAGGAATAAAATAACAAGACAGAAATTGTCAGATGCCAATTTTCGTGATCAACAAAATAACAGAAATATCTATACCAATTAGCAAAAAATTACACATTGTGTAATTTTTTAATCTTTCTTACACACTGTGGGTTTTTGGAGAATGCACATTCCAAATTACAGCCTGACTGTCAGTCCTTTCCAGCAAGTCACCCAGAAGAATGATTTCAGATAGAGTCCTGAGTCATGACAAGCCATAGAACAAATCAAACAGGAGATAGTCCATTCAGTAGCCCTCGGGCTGGTCTGGACAGAACAAGAGGCTGCTCTACACTGCAGCTGGGGAGAATGGCCTGGCCTGGAGGCTCTGGCAGAAAGCATCAGAAAAGACTAGAGGTCAGCCCTCAGGTTTTTGACATCTGGTGAACAGAGCATCTGAAGCCCACTATACTCCAACTGAAAAAGAAATACTTGCAGCTTATGAAGGGGTTCAAACTGGTTTGGAAGTGATTGGTAGCTGAGCACAGCTCCTCCTGGCACCCCATTTGCTGATGCTGACCGGGATGTTCAGTGGGAGGATCTCCTCTACACACCATGCAACCCATGCTACATGGCGTTAGTGGGTCACACTGAACACACAATGGGCTCAAATGCGAAACCCAAGTCAGACAGGAACTTTGGAAGTGATCATGGATCGAATTGAGAGAAGGCTAAGGTTTCAGAATATTGCCAGAGAAGGACACAGTGTTTAAAGATCTACCAGAAAAAGATAAACAATATGCTCTTTTCACTGATGGTCTCTGTAGTAACACAAGAAAGTAATTGAAGGTGGAATGCTGCTATATGGAGTCCCCCACACCAAGTCACAGAAATTGCTGAAAGAGAAGGTGAATTGAGTCAGTTTGCAGGGAAGGGG
>VZRR01008425.1:202456-296608 GCA_013398015.1 Oreocharis arfaki | reverse complement strand
AGGAGCCCACTGATGTCTTGTTGCTCCCCTCCATCTGGTCATCTGGTGGTGAGGGTCTCCCGTTGCCACACCACGCTGCACCATGCCAAAGAGTATAGAATCCAGTGGATTAATATACACTTTGGGCCAGATGGGAACACCTTCGTGCCTCCCTTGCAGGGTGCCAGTGTGATACTGTCCCTTGCAATGCTGAGGGTCTGTTGCATCATCTCTGGTACAGGGTCTGGGGACCTCTTTGGGAGGCTTTTGATGGGCCATGTCGTCCCCTTTGTCCTTCATGTGGATGCAGCTTCCCCCCTGGCGAAGGGCCCCTCAGCTGGGCTTCTCTGCACAGTGGAGGAAGGGCGGTCACTGTGCCTCTCACCAGAGGCTTTTCCAACACACACCCAAAGCCTCCCTCCCCCACCTCTTTGGTGCAAGGGTCTGTGTGAGCCTGGCAGCTGACAGCCCTGGAGCTGCAGTCTCCACCCGGAAGGTGTTAGGCTGGTGCTTTGCGAATGCCCCCAGCCCTGAGTTGTTACTTTATCTTATCTTCATCAGCAAGTCGGTCCAGGGCATCTCAGAGCCTCATTCAGGGTGTGGTGGTCTTTTCTGCAGCTTTTGTGATACAGTTTTGAAAGTCCTTCATGAAAATATTTAAGTCAAAAACTATAATATTTCAGTCTCTGACAGACGTGAAAGCTATCCATCTGGCTTTAGATTCTACAGTAGCTGAATGAGAAAAATGGCCAATACTTTACTTCTATACTGACTCAGAGATGGCGGCAAATGCCCTGTGGGTGTGGCTACATCAATGAAGCAGAGAAACTGGAAGCACAGAGGTAAAGCCACCTGGGCTGTTGAATTGTGGCATGATTTTACTGCCTGGGTAGAGAGAACCTCATAGATCATCACATAGGCACCCACATACTCAAGAGTAACCTCTGAATAACATCAGAAAACAAACTGGTGCCACACGCTGCTAAGATTGAAGAGGCTCAGGTGGATCTGGACTAGCAAAATGAGAGTGAATTATTTATAGCCTGATGGGCTAATGACACCTCAGACCACCAGGGAAGGGATGCAACACATAGATGGGCTTGGGATCAAGCAGTGGACTTAAGCATGGGCACTATTGTAGATGGACACTCTTGTACACGAACGTGAAACATGCACTGCACTTAAGCAGGCCAAGTGGTTAAAGCCTCTGTGGTATGGAGGACCATGGCAGAAATATAAATATGGGGAGGCCTGACAGATCGACTGTATCACACTCCAAAAAAAGCACAAAGGAAAACACCATTAATTTTTAAAGTAATTTTATTAATTACTTTTAATAATTAATAAAATTTACTTCGTTAGCATCAAGTGCTCATTACTGATAAAAAGGACACAATAAATCTAATTTGCAATTTGCACTGGGACAGTGATCCAAAATCAGCTATTTTCCCCCTTCGAATATTTTACTCATTTTTTAAAAAATGCAATTTACAAAAAAGGCTATTGATTTAAAAACCAAGGCAAGTTATTTAAAGTTAATACTTTAAAATATATATCTATCATAGAACAAGGGACACTGAATGGTTATTGATACAGAGAAAATGTTTAATAGACAATATCAATATTATTCTCTCCAGTTTCACTAGCACAGTTTTTTTTGCTAGAAAGGGAAATCTAATGCTGCTCAAAAAATCACATGCTATGTCAAAATTTTAAATATAAATTTAAGCAGCTTTTCAGGCAGAGTCTGAAATGCTTTCCTATTTTGTTGCATTTTCCATCTTCTTCAAGGCTGTGCAAATAATTGTGCAACTACAAACTCTGATCTCCCATGGTGTAATCTCTAAAGTCCATCCAGGAGGATGGTGTTCTCATGCATAAAGGTTTGAGAGATTAGGGACAGAAACTCTAATTTTCAAATTAAATATTTATGCTTTATAAGAATTTCTTTGCTTCATAAATTTCCAAATAAAAATCCGACCATGTGCTTCAGTTACAAAGGAAGCTGAACTGTCTATGGCCTCCAGTGTCATGAGCTAGATTGAGTCTGTAACTGATGGAGGTGTTAATACATACAGAATTCTCTAAGCATGGCTAGACTTGGAGCACTCCACTGTACCAAGGTGTAAAAGGGAAGGGATCTTAAGACTTAGTTTTCCTTTAGTCCCAGTTCCCTTAATGGCACCTTTAAAATTAGACAGTTCCTGCTCGGCAAAGTCCATGACAGACATCTGAGTAAAGGAATTACCAGAAGCCTGCACTAACTAGAAAACAGACAGGGTCATAAATATTGGTTGTGGAGCTATTTTCTTTGAAATAAAGGCATAGACAATCCTCATGCAATTTTTTTAAGATTACAATCTTTTATATATGCAAAGTAGTCTTTTACTTTTATGTTATCACTCTGATATAAATTAATTAACCTGATACAGTGATTTTCCTCTGACTGGTAACCACTTACGAGAAATGAGAAATTTCCAGACATGCCTGTAAGAAAAAGTACTTTGTAGAATTTACCAGTCTGTGCTTCTCAGCGATGGAGTGAAATGACTTTATTAATTTTCTTGCCAATATGCCAAGTCTCGGTCCAAGTATTTAGTTCTTTCAAGATTTTTTTTTTCTTTCAGTTATCAAATACAACTAAATATTTTCAACCACTAGCTTCATTGTTCTTCTGGCATACTGCTATGGAAATTTGGAAAAAACTCAACAAATGTGTAAGCCCATTAGGTCAGAGTTCCCAAGAATGCCAGATAAGTGGAAACCTAAATAGCAGAAAGAGCAAGACTCAGGTAATTTGTTAGCTTAAAATAGTGACTAAGTTTCAATTAGCTGCAAGTTTGTCATAACTACAGAATATGATCCAGATACTGAGATGGAAACCCTGTAGGCAGATTTTGCAAGTACATGTAGAAGCATAGATTTATTTTTTAATGACTGGTTTGTCACTACAACATTCAGTTGATATAAACTAAATCCAAATAATTACTTTAAGTATAAATTGTAGAATTAATGGGAATATTTTAGCTTTAAAATTTGTATTCAGTAGTAATACCCTCTGTAAATATAAAAGATCAAAGAAAAACTTGCTATAAATTATGTAGGACAATAGCTTCCATTGAGAATTCAAGATAACGTAATCTTCTTATTTAACTTTTCATCTCATTCAGATCTTTTACTTTAAGTCAAAGTAATTTTGTAAGAGTTTGAAATTAAATGTAAACCTGGGTCTCTGCCAACATATTTTTATTACGGAGATATTTTACTAGGATAGGAACGATGACCTCAAACCTTGATTTGTTTTCTTCCTTGTACCGTATGTAACTTTCATTTTCTTGGACAAGTTCTCATTCAATGGCAAATATACTTCAAATGTCACATCATGCACGTTTTCTGGACTCGATTCACCTTTCTACTCTTTCCTGTAATTGTATCCTTGTTTCTTCCAACAGGAAAATTCAAATGCTCAATAATCAAGACTAATTGAAAATGGTTTCAGGAAGTGGTTACACCAAGACCAGAAGAATAATAAATGTCTTTCTGAGTCTTCCAGGTGTAAATAATCTCTGGTTTTTTAGGTCTCTGACAATTACTTTCAAAGCAATGTGTACAAATGTCTAAGATACTTTAGGGAGTCCGAGGTAGACCTAGATACCTCAAAACAATAGTCTGCTACTATCTCCACATACACTACATAGGTCAGGACATCCTGCTGATAATAATGCTTCTCTCATTCATTCCCCAATTCCACTTGTTCCAGGAGCTAGCTTTATATTTACATCGTCCTTTCAGAAGAAATGGAAGGTATTGAAATATTAAAGACTACAGAATATGCTTTTGGCATCCTTTTTTTTTCTTTTCCTTTCATTTTCTTTTCCACTTTCTTTCCCACTTCCTTTTCTGCATTGCCTTTCCGCTTCAGTACTCAAAAACAACAGATATACCGTAGGCATCCACATGCTAACATGCATATTTCGGTCCTTACAGATTAGTCAGAAGTCTAGGAAAGTATTCATGAAGCAGACACTAGTGAAGATAGTCAGAATATTTTTCCTTCTCCATGTGTTCTAAACTGGGACTGCTCTAGGAAACCTCTTTCATGACAGTTACTCAGGTCTCAGACCCTGGATATTGTCACTGGGAATTACAACTGAGAAGAATCTCTACATCTGTTAGATGGGAAAGAGGCTGCTTTGAGCCTATGGCAAAGGGCTTTGTTTAGAGGGGACAGAGACAGCAGGAGTGGTGGGAGGTTATGGAAAGCCAAATAGCAAAAGGGAGTGAGTCTGAATCCTTTGTCAGGTGTTCACCAGCTCTGCTGTCAAAGACATCGCAGAAGTAGCCTGAGAGACTATTACATGTTGAAGACATGCATGAGCCACCAGTTCCCTATCAAAACTTAAAGTATTGAGGAAGATTCTGGGAGACAGAAAGAGTAATCATACTTTCTCGGTACTTGAGGAAATAAGAGAAAATCTTCAGGTTAGTACAGCCTGAGTTTTAGATATTCTATTTATTTTATTCTAGTGTAGAATGACTTGGTTGAGAATGACAAGATAAGCATATCATTAATGCCACTAAACAGGAAAACAAGAAGGGCAAAGGCTCTCCAAAGAAACCTAATTTCAGACTGGATATAGAGACATAAGAAAAGTGAAAGAAATTTCAAATATTCATCAGTCATCAAAATAGATATAAAACAGTTGTGGAATTGTTGTTGATTTACAACAAATTTGGAGAGGCACAGAATCTGAAGAGCCATTTGGTTGGCAGAGAGAAAGTTTAGACAAAGGCATTTGAAACAAAAATGTGTTTTATTACCAAATCTGAAGTACAGGCACAGAAATAATGAAAAGAAAGCTTTAGGGTCGTATCTAAATATTACAAAGCAGTAGGGAGATTTCGTTTAGTTTAGTCTTTGTGTAGGACAAATATCTTTTCAAATACCTGCTTACAGACTTCATATAAAGCTAATCAAGACAAGGCAAAGTTTCAGATTCTGCATCCCTCTTCAGAATGTGCAAAGGGACATACCTACATTTTCTTATTCAGTGGAGGCCTGTATTTTCAAAAATCTACTGTCAAACAGTAGCTGTACACAAAATGAATGAGAAGTCACTTCTAAAGCATTCACTTTTCCAACTGCATTTTATTATTTCTCTACCTAATTTATGGTTTATAAAGTCTATTTGCAATAGTATCCCTTTAGTTTAAACAAACGGATCACCTAAAGCCTTGGGAAAGTTCAAGTACAGTCAATTAACATCACTGACACTACAGCTAGCATTGCTTTTCTGTCAAGAAAATTGTCCTACTTTTCCTTTTAAGCCTCATGTGCTTTCATACTTTCAAATAACCTAAGTTTACGATCATATGTCAGTTTTTCGCTGCTAAAGGAATACACAAAAACAGACTTCAAAGCCATCTTTGTTCTGCACATGCATATCAAAGAAAACATCTATTTTATTTTGCTGCATCAAAGGCTATTAAGTACTATTTTAACATTTGGGAAATAACACAATTTGACATTCAATGAACTTAATGTTCATCAATGTGCCTTCATTAATTCCTTTGCTAGATTTTAACTTTTTGAAGTCACATCAAAAGTTCAGAAATTATATACACAAAAAATCATATATACATATACACACACACGTATGTATTTATATAGTTATATATAAATGTATTTTTGTAATGGACCATTATATTCAGAAAAGTTTTAAAGTTTATGATTGTAATTTTTTTAGAATTTTGTAACATATAATAATTCTATCAATTATTGGTTTGTAGTTAATTTATACAATCAAGTCATAGCTGCTATGGTTTTCTGATCCTTTTCTCCTTTGATTCATTTATGGAAATCTTACATCTTCTCAAAAAATTCCAATTCTGAATTACTTTAAGCTCTTGTTGAGGTTAATCAAAGTCACTTAAAAGCAATCCCTAAAGCTCCTTACTATATAACAAATGAATCTTTCTTCACAAATACGTTTTGGAATAATGACATAGATTTAGAGTCTCAAGTAAAGAGTGACTCTGATGCTCATCAGTGGAGAGATAATTTATTCTTGTGAAGCTGCCTGTGGTTTTCAGGACAGAAAGTTTTATGTTTTAAAATAAACTTTTCTACTTGGCTGGTCTCTTCCACAGCAGTACCATGTAGCATTAAGAATTCTCATTTCTTTCCTGTTACTTTCTTTGTGCCATGGAATGGCTAAAGTTTGTTTGATTTTGGTTCTTGTTTTTGTTGCTTGGCTTTTTAAACAACTTTGCTTTTCATGGTCTGTCATGATGTAAGATATACGGTTCAATGTTTCCACTTGGATATCCAAAGTACAGCTAGAACTAATTATTGTTTAAAGCAATCTCATCAGATGAAAGAAGATCAATTATCCTGGAACTTATGACCCATTATTGAGTCATTCTATTCTTTGCTAAATAAAGTACAGCATTAAGCGTAGATAATCAATGGCATTATAAGCATTCTTGATTTTTTCTGCAGATGGTCTAAAACTTTTATGTATTAAAATGACAAGGATTTTTTAATATATTTTAAAGAAGGAACAAACAAAGATGAGAAAATAGAACTGGAGAATATAGCCACAAAGATTATTTATGCAATTAGGCCAAGAAAAACAAAGAAATTTGCAAAAGCAATGGTAAATTGAAATTTGTCCAATTTACCCCAGATAAGACCTCAGACTTCAGATATTTATTTGTAAATTTTCTGCAATAAATATTTTGAAAAAATTGCTGTTGAAAGAAAAAAAATTATCATGCTATGCCTTCATCTTTCTTTACTTATATTATCTGTATTTCCATTCCTAAGTCTTCCCTCTCCGACCCAGTGTACAGGTTTCAGAGAATGATAGAATGATTTAAGACTGAAACCTGATCCAGAAGTTAACTGTGCCAATTCTGTGGTCAAAGCAAGTCTACTGCAGACCAGGTTACTCACAGCCATGGCCAGCCAAATCTGGACACATCATACAAATTTTACAGCATCTGACCATCACTATAATAAAAAAAGATAAATATCACAGAATATTCTAAGTTGGAAGGGACCCACAAGGATCATCAATTCCAACTCTTCGGTGACTGGCCCATATGGGGATCAAACCTGTGACCTTGGTCTTAACACCATGCTCCAACCAACTATATCCTAGCATTTAATTAGAATTTCCTACATTCCCGCTTATATCCATTGCTTTTTGTCTTATCACTGTGCTCCTCTGGGAGGAGTCTGGCTCTAGCTCTGCTGTATCCTCCAGCAAGATAGCAATAGGCAGCAACAAAGTCTACTGTGAGCCTTCTTTCCTTGATACTGAACAAATCCAGTTCCTCAACTCACATCATATACCCTGTGCTCCAGCCCTCAGCTATCTTGGTGACTGATGTGGACTTAGTCCAAAACATAAATATCCTTCTTGGAGCAGGGAGCCCAAAAACTGAATACAGTACTCCAGATAAGGTCTTGGAAGTGCCAAATAGAGGGTGGGCGCACATCCTTGTCCCTGCTGACTACACTCTTACCAACACAGCCCAGGATGTATTTGGTCTCCTTGGCTGCAAGGGCATGCTACCAACACATGTTCAACTTGTCTGAGCAGCCAGGGTCAGGTTAGGAAAGCTAAAGCCCTGGAAGAATTAAATCTGAATGGGTATGTCAAGGGCAACAAGAAAAGCTTCTGTAGGTACCTCAGGGATAAAAAGGAAGACTGTGGAAAATGTGGGCCCTCTCCAAAAGAAAAGATGAGACCTGGTTCCCAGGTCATGGAAAAGGCTGAGGTACCCCAGAGCATTTTCATGTCTGTATTGGTTTCGCATGGCCTGGTTTTTGGTAGCAGGGGGCCCAAAGAGGTGGCTCCTGTGGGAAGCTCCTGGAAACTTCCACCATATCCAGCAGAGCCAATCTCTGATGGCTCTGAAAGATGGACATGCTGCTGGCCAAAACTGGGCCAATGAGAGAGGCTGGTAATGCCTCTGTGATGACATATTTAAGAAGAAAATTGAAACAAAGTCACACAGTTTTGCTTTTGGTTGGAGAAGAGGAGGAGGTGAGAACATATGAGGGAAAACAACATGGTGACACCAAGGTCAGTGGAGAAGGAGGGGGAGGAGGTGCTCCAGGAGCTGGAGCCAAGATTCCTCTGCAGGCCGTGGTGCAGAGCATGGTGAAGCAGCTGTGCCCCTGCAGCCCCTGGGCCCACAGGGGATGCAGAGATCCACCTGCAGCCCGTGGGGAGCTGCCAGTGCCGGAGCAGGTGGATGCCTGGAGGAGGCTGTGATCCAGTGGGAGAGAGAGGGCCCTTGCTTCCAGGCTGGAGCAGCCTGTCCTTGGAGGACTGCACCCCGTGGAAGAGACCCACAGTGCAGCAGTTTTGGGAGGGCTGTCTGCCCGTGGGAGGGACTCACACTGCAGCAGGTGCGGTTTGGCTGCTGCTTGTGAGAGTGGACCCAGAGTGGTCGGAGAGGTTCATGGAGATCTGTCTCCTGTGGGAGGGGCCCCACGGCCTCACAGGGGAAGGCTCCTCTCCCGGAGCAGTGGAAGAAAATCACGGTGAAGGACTGACCAAACCCCCCTGCCCTGACCCCTGCGCTGTCAGTGGGAAAGAGGGAGAGGATGGGGGGAAAAAGATGTTTTAAGGGCTTATTTTACTTCTCTTTATCCTCCTGTGATTCTGTTAGCAATAAATTCACTTTGTAATTTTAAGTTAAGCCTGTTTCGCCCTTGAAGTGTTTCGTCCCAGTCCTTATCTCAGCTAATGAAGCCTTTGTTAACTTTTGTTTTCTCTCCTCTGCCCAGCTGTGGCAGGGGAGGGTAAGCGTGTGACTCTCATGGGTGCCTGGTGCTGGGCAAGCGTCAAACCACAACAACGTCACATCCAGCAAATGTTACAGCCACACTTCCCAAGTCTCAGAAGAGAAAGGCAGCGACTGGGAAAATGAAGAACCTCCCACCATAGGAGCAGTACAGGTTTGAGACAATTTAAGGAACCCGAAGGTGAACATGGGACCTGATGAGATGTGCAGCTGCAAGACCTGGCACAACTGGCAGATGAAGCAGCTAAGCCATAATCCATCATACTTGAAAAGTCGTGGCAGTCCAGTGAGGTTCCCACTGACTGGAAAAGGGGAAATATAATGCCCATTTTTAAAAACAGAAGCAAAGAAGACCTGGGGAACAACAGGCCAGTCAGTCTCACCTCAGTGCCCAGAAAGATCATAGAATCATAGAATTATTTAGGTTGGAAAAGGCCCCCAGGATGATCAAATCCAGCTGAGCTTTGGCCTTCATTATTTCATTTCTACATGAGTTACCAATGTCTGTGTATCCCTTCCATGAAGACTGTTTCTGCTGCAACTATCTGTATATCTCCTTTTCATGTCTGAGCTCAGTCACAAACTCCATGTCCATCCACATTTGCCTTCTGCCCTGCCTCTTTGTGAGGAAGGGACAATTCTCGTGCCCTGAAGAGGTATGCTTAAAGATGAGTCAGTTCCTCTGGACCCTTTTGAACTGCAGGACAGTCTCTCATGGTATCATGCCACAGAGCTCCCAGAGCAGGCTGAAATACGCTCTTCTGAAGCCCAGAGTTGTAATTCTGGTATTGTCTTGCTCACTCCTCTCGGGACCTTAATTTCCACAGCCTCTGCCATGCAAACTGCATACATATTTGTTTGCAGGCACTGTCCACGGTGCTGAGGAGCACTGAAACTGCTAATAGCAATTATATTCAGGGGTCTGCCACTTTGGGGTGAGGCACACTCCACCAGATCTCATGAAACTAAAGGCTCACCAGAGCAGCCCCAACAAAAGTCCCCCATCACCACCGCATGCTCCTGCCACCTGCTCTGCCTTTGCAGAAAATGGAATTGTACACAGATATCTGCACAAGCACACAAAAAAGCACTGATTGCCACCTGCCACAGGAAAAGCTGCTCAACCCTTGTGTTTTTAATCAAACCAGGACTGAAGCAGTTTATTTTAGATTTCATAGCAAGCAATCAGTTAATGAGACATTCAGGAATGGGTCAGGGAAAAACAAGAGGGGAGTGTGCAGGTGATGCCTTAGGTTTTAAATTTTATATTTTTTAAATCCTGTACTGCCTATTGTGTAATTCTGAAGATTCGTGTGGCCCGTTAACTACTGTTCTCTCATGCTGGTTAGACATAACAAGCCTCTCTAGGTTTGTTCTTCAAGGACACCAGGCCCCAAAATATGTAAACTAAAACTTCTAAAGGGGGGGGGCAAACTTGGGGTAATTACATCATTAACTGAGGTTATAATTGGAGAATTAACCCTGATATGCGAATGGACCAAACTTAGGAAAGTGAGAAGAACCTGGGGTGAGATGGACCTGGGATCCATCTTGGGTGTAGCCTTTTGACTGCCTAGGGTGTACCTTTGAAGGCCCTCAGATAAATACCTACTTTTATTCTCTTATTTTTGTCTAGCCTCTTTTTTTAGGTGGCCACCTCAAGGCATCACAGGTACCCCTAAATACTAAATTAGAGAAAACCACTGTAAGACACAAAATGCAATAAAAAGCCTAGTTTTCAGAAATTTTCTCCATTGAAATTCTCATACTTCCTTTTCCTTTCAAACCTCCCCACAATGTCCAAGCTAGGTGCAAAATAAGAGGAATAAGCAAATTGCCAGTGGGTTAACTTGACAGGTAAAATAAATTAAAAGTCATGAACCTGATCTGACTGCTTTGCAGTCCAACTGCTTTGGACTACATGACCTGTGAAGACCATTTCCAACGTACAAGACTCTAATTCTAAATATATATTTAGATAGGACAGAAATATATGGTTTACAGACACAGTCATATGGCATTTTGAATATTTCTGGTTGTTGGCAGATTTAATAAAACAATTTTTAAAAGGATTAGACATCCCTTGTGCTGTCAATTAAATTATTATTAAATTTATTTTCATAGCATTTATATTCTCCATCTACCTAGTTTACAGTTATTATATGCAGTTTCATTATCAGCACTTGTCACTACCAAATGCAGCTGAATGAATGTCTCTAGGATTAAGGTCCAAAGGATGCATTTGTATTGACTAACTAAATAAAGGCATGGTGCAAAATCTCGAGAGTAAGAAAGCTGCCAGGCCTTGGATGAACAGCACTCTAGAACAGTTCAGTGAGAAAAAAATATTTTGTTACCTTTACTTAGATATGAATTCACAGGAAAATAGAACACATAAGTATAAGACTTAGAAGTGATGTATTTCTGTGAATCTATTTGTCATCTTTCAGGGCTATGCACTGGTTGACACCTCTGACTAGACTATCAGATCTGGTCAGCAATGTGCGTGGGATTAGGTTAACCCCTGCCTGAAATGTACAATAAATTCAAGTATTATTGCAGCATGAGCTGTTAATAAACTGCTTTGAATGCAAAACTCTGGAACTCCATATGACTCTGAACCTGTATCATGCTTTAAACCAGTAGTTTCAGCTGTGTCTAACCTGCCTGACATCACTCCAGTGAAGCCTTGCTGTGTGTATGGCGTAGTAGCTGCTCTGAAGGAAGAGAAAGAGACATGAATCGGGGGGAGGGAGAAATCCTTGTTTATTATTCTTGAAGTGGAATTTACCATTTGAATCTGTGAATTCAAACACAGGTCTCTCCATTTCACCCAACTCATGCCTTAGATGAACATACCCTACTTGATATTGAGGCTTAGTACTCAAATATCTCAGGCGTGTATGTATCTACTATTTTCAGAGAGACTGCTGCTGCAAAAGTGATTAAAAATGTATTTGTAAATGATAAAATAGATAAATCTTCAGTTAGCATACAATAAATACCAACATTTGCCTCTGTAACCAGGGTTCAAAAATTCTCCCACAATCAGGGATTAAAAGAGGTCTCGATTCTTTATGAAAGTATTTTAACTTTTGATGAAATGATTCCTTGTTCTATATCTTCAGATGGAATATCCTTTATTCTTACAGCTCCAAGATGGCAATCAATTTCCCATACTTCTAAATATATAAAGAACTCATAGCTCTCACTTTCTCAAACTCATACACAATAGAGAAGTATTACCTCAATGCATTTCTTTTTAAATCACATTGCCTCTAGTATGAAACCAGACTACCTTCCTATAATCCTGTAGTCTTTAAACACCTGACTTTACTTTATATAAATTCAGGATACTGTTTGGTAATGTGATCTGGGGTGTAACTGTGTGGTTTCTGGTTTTTTATGAGCCTCTCAGAAAATATTTTTACCTATTTAAAGTTGTGAATTGGATGAAATATCTGTTTGTTGCATATGAAAAGACTGAATTAGAGAATGTCTCACCTTAAATTCAGGACTGTTTTTTTCTCTAGAGACTATAACTTCTTCAAAAAGAAATCAAACTACCTGGCAAACAATAAGCAGTTCCTATCTAACAGAAACTTAATAGCTTGAGACAAATGCATCAGTGCCCCAAAGAATAGGTGGATGATGCGAATCTTTAACCAGTCTTAACTCTTGTGCAAACAATTACTACAGTTCAAGAAAATAGTAATATTCTATGCAATTTTTATGTGACTAAATGCCTTCATAAGCTTATTCTATAAACACCATAATAGTTTATTATTCTCTGTAAATCATATTCATTTGAAGAAGAGACTATAAATAGGAAAGATGAAATAAAGTACATGAAAGCTGAGAAAAACAACTGTGATGAGTCTGTCTTTGCATAATACAGCTATATTTATATTTATAAGCTTCTCACCCATAAATTAAAAAAAAAGAGAAATTTTAATACCAAGAAGTAAGAATAGGCAAAAAGAAGAAAGCAGTAGTTTAGAGAGCAGTTGAGTAGGTAAGATACACAGTCTTACAGCTGGCCTAAAGTGGGAGCCTTTAGCCATTCAAGAAATTTTAAAAGACATTTGAAATTTCAGAAAATAAAAGTAGAAATATAATTGTCTTCTCTAAAAGGTAAGAACCAAGTGTTTATATTTTTAGACTTCTTGACTGCAATAATAAAACTAGAATAAACTCCCTTAAGTACATGGAGAAGCAGAAAGAGATGAGAAGAAGTCATCATGGATTTATCATGAACACATACTGTAAACCAATCTAATCACCCTGTCTGACATGTTAGGAGACCCTAAAAAGAGAGGAAAAGCAGCAGATGTCATCACTTCCCTTTCCTAGTTCTTTTGATGTGACATTCTGATAAACAAGATAGAAAAGAATGATGCAGATAAAAGGGGTGTAAACCAGTAGAAAAATTGTACTTAGAAAGTAGTTATTAGTAGTTCCCTGTCAGAATGAAGGGCTCTCTCAAGAGTTGTTCTGCAAGAGAATGATCTATTTTTACTATTACTTTTGTGAATGGTAGAAAAAAGGGAATATTTATGAAAGTGGCACATGAAATGAAGACCTGGGGAGCATTAGGAAAAAGGACTAGAATACAGAGCTCAAGACAGACCAGACAATGAAGTGGCAAGTAAGAAGGAAACAGTGCAGAACTCGTGTACAACACACCACACCTCAGAAAAATAAATAAATTTCACATACAGTGAGGAGTAACCAGACAGGCTGCAATAGCTCAGAGGCAACCTGGAAATTTCATATATACAAACTGAACAGAAGTTGAAATGTCACATTACACAGGAGGGACATCTCATGCTCTTTGCAATACAAGAAGTAATCTTTTTCTCTCACATTAATAAGCCTTGTTTAGAGAGCTGCACTGAGTTTTGTGCATAAGCTGGAGGTAATCAGGGGACAGAAACATGAATGATCAGAGGCTCACAAAGACATCAACATTGATGAAAGTTTGAATACTGATGCCTGCTAAGCTTAGGGTGAAGAATGAGGAAATAACATGATGAACTTTCCAGAATAAGTGGATAAACTGCTTCCAAGCCCATGTAGAGTCAAATAGGTTTAACAAAAGGAACATAAAAATACATAATCTTAGAGAAGCTATAATTTTCCAGAGCTATGTAAACCAATCCTAAAAAAAGGTATAAATTTGTTCTAATCTGGACTGATGAAGATATAGTTGATCTTACCTTAGGGTAAGCAAATGGCTTGAATAAGCTCTGTTTTCCCTTCATTTTCTATGTCTGGACACCAGAACAGACATCTGATATCTTCATACATGCATAATGGAGAAGGCAATAAAAAGTGCGAGTACTGCTTGCAAGGAGTCTATGAATTCATTCCTAGCTAGTGACTTGAAACATTCAGTTTATACTGATTAATTGTTTTCATTATGTGGAAAAAACTTGTGGAACTAATGATAATGCTAATTTTTCCATTTCAATGCTTTGAAATGACAATAGCATGGTAATGATGAGAGTCATTACTTCGTGCATTTTATACAAGCCATAGAACAAATACAAAACAGTTTTCTGATAGAAGTCAGCCAGAAAATAAAGTTACTCCCCGTGCAAAATATGTGTTTTAGTCCATTTATGTCTGTCAGCCTGTTTTCAAATTATTTGTGTCAAATGCAGAGGGAGAGAACTTGATATAGTTAAAAATGTAACTCCATGTTTAACTCAGCACAAACTGATGAAGAACAACCAGATAACAGACACCCAAATTCTATTTTGAGTTTTCTCGAATGATCATGGAAATATCTGAATATGAATTCATAAATGTACTTGTGGATGGAGTGAATTTCCTTTTTTAGTGTCAAGAGTAGTTTGCAAATATTGTCCTCTAGGACTGCTAGATATGCAGCCTGACAGAAAAAAAATTAAAGTAATACAAAGTATCTAAACTGAGTCTAAAAAAGAAAAGTTGGTCTGGGAGGGGAATTCTTGCTTTCAGTAAATTTGTGGCTACATGCTTTCATAAATACTCTTACGTGACCTTGAAAAAGATGAGATTGGAAAAAATACAACAGTGATTAAAGATACCTGGGCAAAACATTGTAATAGGCAATTACTAGATTACACTTTTAACATGTGGAACAAGCTTGTATTTCGCATCGATATTATGCATCGAATAGAAGCATAACTGTACAGATACCACCTCTGTCTGACAGACTCTCTGAATCTGACATTTTAATATCTCTACACACAAAATATGCACTAGTCTGTACTAGATGTTTCACATGTCATGCTGGTCATGTGTGAGTTTATCATCTTTGTAAGATAGTACATAGTCATATTTCTTTGGAAGTCTTCCAGATTAAAAGTCTGAACTGTTTCGTGATATAGACCAAATATATCAAGCCGGTTTAAAATTTGCTTACCACTGAGCTCTGTGCTGACTTGCTTCTTTAACCACCCTGGGTGTCTGTCTGCAGGGCTGATGGTGGTCTGTGCACAGCTGGGGGGGGTTGGCTAAACATCCACCCAGGCCCTTCCTCAGTCACCAACAAAAAGGCAGGGAAAACAGGATGAGAAAGATCATGGATGAAGATAATGACATGCAGATCATTTACCAAATTCTATTGCAAGCAAAACAGACTCAGCTTGGGTCAAGTTGCAATTTAGGTGTCTATTGTTGGAAGTGATGATCTTAATCCACTGAGGGTGGAGGAAGAAGCCTGCAAAACACAAAGTCTGATGGGTTAAAATACACTAGGTGGGAGCACCCAGGTACCTCCCCAGGGTGGGGGAAGGCCTCAATTATGAGTCTAGGAACACTTTGGGGCTCTTGGATGGTTTATGATCCCTTGTCAGCTGCCTCTCACATCAGCACAGTTGAGCCAGTAGTGCCCCATCAGACTTTCTCTGGGGAAGGAGGGGGAAGTTTTACAACTGGGCAAGTTGTATAAGGTAAGAAACACCAACTCACCTTGTAGGATTTGGTTTTTATCAGCCTCAAATCCCTGTCTGTAACCTCCAGGCAGTGATTGTTTATCCCCTCTGTACTAGCCGTTACATACCCAAACACTTGCCTCCTCCCTCAGGATGCAAACCTGGCCTCAGCAAAGCACCCTGGCACCTCCACAAAAAGGCAAATTTTGGAGTCATTAATGGTTATTAGTCCAGTCTCCCACAGCTGGTTCTCACATTTTTCTCCTCACTGCTCTCTGGTGGTTTTGCCCTTTCTTAACTATCTCTTCATAGAGCTTGTCACAGTTGCAGTGATTAAAACACTGAATTGTTCTGAGATTGACCAACTACATGGTATCTTGCAAGAATGCGCTTTCCAAAGTAATGATGTCCTCAGTCTCACAGACTTAAAATTCTGTATTTAATGCGCAGTACTAGGCAGAGTATGGTTTTCTCCAGGTTTTGTGTGATGAGACTCACTGAGCTCAAAACAGAGGAGAAAGGCAAGATATAAAACAAAGAGGCAAAAATAACGTGGAATCAATAGGGTAATTTTTATCTGCAGTTCACTGTTCATTTGAAATGTTAATAAAAAAAAATCAGATCCTACTTTCTGTTCTACCAGAGACCAAATGTTTCATATTGCTGGACCTATATGTTTATTAAATAAATCTGTTGTTGTCAATATGGACGTCGTAACCAAATTACAGAACCAGGAAACAGCAATACTATGTATTATTGCAGCAAGTTTTACAGACACAAAGACTGGACTTGGAAATCAGTGAGAAATACAGAATATCACCACAGGGGCTTTGAATCCAGAGACCTAGCTATTATCAAAATGGAATTCCATACAATGAACTCCTAAAAGAGAAAACCAACAAGTAACTGTGTTCAATGCAAAATAGATCATGTAAGCAAAACTCCAGTTAAGCCACTGTTATCCTTACTAAGCAGACCCTACTCTTAAGACACATCATTGGACTATAAAAATCTTTTGCCAAACTCCTTTCTCAACCTGTTTATCTCTGATCATGCTACAAGATCTCTTTTTTTATTCTTGCACGGTGTTCGCCCTTCGCCATAAAAAAATCTCCCGACTGAGCATATGTGACAGTTCCCAGCAATGGAAGTATCTCCCCACGCATGGGCAGCACCACTAGAAGGCTGTCCATCTTTCTCACAGTACACTGACTTGTGAAAGATACTCATAAAAATTTCATAAAGACACCAAGAAGAAAAGACAGAAGAGATGGCGAGAAAGTAAACACACCTGAAGTCTTAAAGTGGCAATATTCCTCTCCAGGACAGTAGAAGGCAAGGCAGTACAGGCAAGTCTTTGATTCCCTGCTTTTAGGGAGATTCTGAGCCATAAAATGCATAAAGACCACAGCAACTGTAAATTGGAGCTCACAAGTCTGATAGCAAAACATCCTTCTGGAAACTGAAGGCATAAGTGTCTACAAATGTTTCAGATTTGACAGAAGGAATGGAACAGTTTGAAAGACATCCACCAAGAAAGAAAAAAAAAAAAGAGTAGTAAAGCCAAAGAAATCTTCAGCAAAGGCCCTGTTAGGAAGCTCAAGAAGACTGAGGCTACTGAAAATGAACAAAAAAGAGTTTAAACNAAAAAAAAAAAAGAGTAGTAAAGCCAAAGAAATCTTCAGCAAAGGCCCTGTTAGGAAGCTCAAGAAGACTGAGGCTACTGAAAATGAACAAAAAAGAGTTTAAACCCCCAAAAGTGCTACAGTTGTACAAATCACAAAAACTCAATTAAGATGAAAAAATTATACAAGATAGGAAAGACTCAGAACATGTAAGCAAGAAATCTTTATCAAATTTTTCATCAAGAAATAAAACTACTTAAATAGGAGACTTAGTCTATTCAAATATAAGTAGAATAAATGGAAGAACAGATGTAGAAATATCAAAATCATATTTATTGCCTATTTACTCCTCACAGGAGATACATGCTGATCTTTGTTTTAGTTGTCTAACTAAAACTCATTTTGCCTTTAGCTTTTCTCAAAGCACTTTTTTTTTTTCAACTCATGACTGTGATTTCTTACAACTTATAGAATAGGACAGATAATGAGGTCCCTTGTCATCCATATGCTTGGTTCATCATATTTGATGCTTCTCTATTATCTAGAGCTGAATTTCTCACAAAAATTTACTTTTCACTTCCATACAACCAATATTCAACAAATTTTAAAACAAAATCTTGAAAATTGTTAATGTATGAACTTGTGCATACACATGAAAGGTCGTTTGCTTTATTAAACAAGTAATTTTTATTTTGGCTTTGGCTGAGGAAGAAGGGGACTTCTGGATTTATCTTTGTCTTCCCAAATCACCATTACGTGGAGTGGAGCCCTGCTCTCCTGGAGATGGCTGAATACCTGCCTGCTCTTGGGAAGCACTGAATGAATTCCTTGTTTTGTTTTCCTCACGCACACAGCTTTTCTTTTATCTGTTAATCTGTCTTTAACGCAACCTGTGTGTTTTATAAGTTTATCTGCACAACATGGGGTCCTTGTTTATGAGAGCAAATCAGTACTGTCAAGAGTTTCACAGAATTGCAGAATAGTTGAGAATGGAAGGGATCTTTGGGAGATTGAGTAGCCCAAGTCCCTTGCTCAAAGCCAGGACACCTAGAGTAGGTTGCTCAGGGCCACATCCAGTCAGGTTCCAAATACCTCCGAGGATGGAGAGTCCACAACCTCGCTGAGCAATTTGTGCCAGTGTTTTACTACTCTTAGTGTGAAAAAATATTTTCTATGTTTAATTGGAATTCCCTGTACTTCAGTTTGGACCCACTATTGTCCTGTCTTTTCACTGAGTACTACTGTGTTGAAAATTTTGTATTATTTGAAAGTAAAATAAGTAGTTAAAATTGTAAGGCAGAAAATTGAACCTTATCTGCACTTTATGGCTCTGTTCTTTCAGCCAAAGCTGGATTATGGTGAAACCTGGAGCTAACAATCTGAACATTAGTAACAGTCTTCTAAAAATAGTATCGGATTATCAGATCAGGACCACTATGTTGTTCATTTAAAAGAGAAGAAAAACCCCTAAATCATTTCTTGACATTAAAACAACTAGTTTCATCTATTGCCACAATTTTTTGTGCACTCGGGTTCCCCTGGAGATCATACATACTTGCTTACTGTGCCAAGGCCTGCTTCACTTGGCAGATACGGTAACAACCTGAGGAGCTGCATCAAAAGACCTACTAACTTTTTATTGAGTCTCTAGGTATTCAGGATCCAAACAACATTTTAAGCATGACATGAAGAATGAAATTTATCTCTCTATTTTCTCTTTCACTCCAGCTTGACACATTTAAGCTCTTTTTATTTCACATAATAAAGTTGTGACAAATCAGTAGGTAATCCTGGATGTTACAGTAAAAGATTTTATCACTGATAAAATGCCTAAATTATTTCATGATTAAAAAGCCCTGATCTCGTATACAAGAATCTATCTTATAATTTTGGCGTAGTTACTGTATATGGCTTTATCAATGCTTTAAAATTCCACTTTTATTATTTCATTAACAGAAAAGGAACATTGTAAGATATAAAATTTATCATATGCCAACAAGGATTATATACCTATATTTATATATTGCTTAAGGAAAAGTCATGATTCCTATTGAAGCTGAGGGCTTGTACTGCCAAGAACATTTGTGAATGGGTTGTACACAACAGCTGGCATTTATGTGTCTACAAATGCTGTATGTGTTACTCTTTTATTGACAGTGTAAGGATTATGCTTTTTCTGGCTGTTAATAACAAATACGAAGGATGTTCATCCTTCAGCAGACTGCTAATGACTTCATTCTTTAAATAGTGTGTCTGTCAGATGGCATAATGCTGACTGTATCAATCAATAGCATTTTACTAGGAGATCTGCAAGTTATGTTCTTAAAAGCCATTGGAGAGTAGCCTTTGCCCCTGCCATACTGTAGCATTTTATTTTTATCAGCTCATGCTGATCAAAAGCAAGCATCTGATATACTGCAGCAATCATATCAGAACAGTACCTATTTTTAAAGTCATTAGAAGAGTTGTGCATGCTTATAACCTAATTTAAGACTTGGACAATATATCCTGTGTTGGCTTTTCCTTTTCCACAAATGCAATTTATTGTGTTTTAAGGAGTCACATATTCCCCAATGTATTTGTCAAGCTAGTGCTTGATCCAAAAAAGTTGATATTTATTGTACAGCAAAAAGTATAGAAACATCAGAAAATAAGGAAGTGTGGAGCCATAAAAGTAGCTAGAATGAATCTTGGCTTCTGGTTCTCTGGTTCTGCTGCAACCACACTCTGAAACAATTGAAAATCAAGATTTAAAATTTGTTAGCATTTGGGGTTTTTTTCTTTTTCTTCCTTGACTTTCCCTAGTAAGACAGAATGACTTGAAGGATTTGCATGAGGGAAAATCTTGATTTCTGACTTTATTTACCCTCTTTCTCTGGTAGATGCCCCCTCACACTCACTTGCAAAAATGGAAAGTGATTGAGCAGGATTGTAGAGAAGAATTCTTGAGATTATTGCTGCTGTAAAGTTGTGTCACCTTCTGTAAAAACTGAGGTCTTTCAAGCTTTATAGATTAATTCCATCATGACAAGCACTGTAAAAGTAGATCTTGCTCTTCTCTAAAGGCTGTCACCCTAATCAGCTATTTATTTTGAAATTGCTCTGTTTGATCTATGTGCAGAAAAGTTTATTAAGATTATTATGACTGTCATCACCATTTTGACGACGGCCATCACCCTTTCAGTACTTAAAGAGGCCTTATAATAATAGTGGGTTTTAAACTGACAGATAGTGTTGGGACAAAGGGGAACAGATTTAAGCTAAAAGAGGAGAGATTTAGGTTAGATGTTAGGAGGAAATTCTTCAGTCAGAGGGTAGTGAAGCACTTGAATAGGTTGCCCAGAGAATTTCAGTCACAGCAATGGTGAGCATGGGAAGCTATGTAATTCCTATCACTGTTAAATTGAGTCAGTAAGAACTATCTTTTGCTTTTGTTAGGAGGATGAGCACCTGTGAATAATGAAACAACATAAATATTAAGTTATAAATAATAAAAATGAAGATAAAAATTCACAGCACTTCATGGCATATATGATACACTTGAACATTTTCTCTCTAATTCAGCATGGGAAAGCACATCCAGAAACTGAGTGCCACTGGAAAAAACTTAAGGGGTTTTAAATCTTTAAGGTGCAGTATAAAATATTTTCTCTTGCACTGCTCAGCCCCCAAAATTCTTCAACTCCTATACCATGCCAATAAAATTGTGTTATTGCATATCCAATATTCAATACAAATCCTTCTTAATGGGAATCATGCAATAGACTATACTATAAAGAAATAGATTTTATAAGGTGCTAAGATATTATTATTACTTCAGTACTTAATAATACTATTAATATTCTACATGTCATCATTTACACCACTTGTCAAAATTCAAGACATTTCAAAACAGCAAAGTTCTATATTATTATTCATTGATATGGCTAATAATAGCTTGCTTTGGTGAGGTAGCTGGTTAAAAGAGGAAGAATTAAAAGCAGTTTTAAATTTCACTCCAAGCATCTCTTAAATGTCCTCAAATATCTTTGTCAAGCAACTGGTAAGCCAGGGTTACCAGTCATTGCAAAAACTGTTCATCAGTTCTCAGGGAGCTGATTAACCTTAGAACAGCAGTCAAATTTAAAGTACAATTAATAGCTACCTCCCTACTAAACATATATTCTTGAAACCAAGTCTTGCTTCTCATCACTATTCTTAAATCTTGTATTGGCTGTAATTGATTTCTAAGGCAGGCAGGTGTGATTTAAAGGCACCTGTGCTTTGTTCTAGTACCTTAATAATTTTGAGACTTATCAATCACTGCTTTCAAAATCCATTGAGCTACTTGGGTGGAAGGCAGTGTTGCTACAGAAATTTGTATTGCATGTTCTTATTCTCATGTAAGGCAGACAGAAGAATGAAGGAATCCAGCACTGAAATAAAAAATGTCCTTACTGTAAAATTTTGTAGTGTTTTGGTGGCTTGAATTCTTCTTGTTCAGGTTTTTTCCGACAGTAATTGGAATCCTAGTGTACAGTGAACTAATTCTCCCGAGTTTACTTAGCAGGATTTGTGTTCACAGCCACATACTATAGTTTTCATTAAAAGGATAATGACAAAAGTCATATGTTATCTTGAGTTTTGAAATTTTGAACATAATAGAGTGGCACAAATCCCATTACCCAAGCAATATCTACACTTGGTCCCTTAATCAAAATCTCCCATATGATTCTTTTCCTGAAAATCTTGAAAGCACAGCAGCTTGTGACTGTTCCAGGGGAATACAGTATTCCCTCAGGCAACCAGGTAATTTAAGGACCCTTCATAATCAATTAATTACTAGATATCTTCTGTTTTGTTGTATGTGTATCTCCTGATTCAAGAAGCTATGTCAGGGCTCTCAAGCAGTAAGAGGTCACCAAAAAAGAAAGACATAAAAGATAGAAAATACAAACCAAAACAACACAGGTAATGTGAATGTCATTTACTTGCCAAATGACAAACCAAAGAACTGTCCAGGGGAATTAGCTAGTGCTGAATAAAAATATTCAAACTATTAGCTAGCAGCAGGCAAGTACCCAGAGGAAGGGGAGCTTTTGTAGGACTCTATTGGTTGGCAGATTCATACTAGTGGTGATCAAAACCACAAAACATAACCAAAAATTAAAATAAATGGATAATGAAAGAAAACTCCATCTTATGTCTAGAATGCCTACAAGAGAATCAGACAGTCTTTTACAGGGGATAGATGATGCTCCATTTATGAATCATAAATACTGTTACAATTTTTTGTTTCAGTAAAATGCCAACACTGTGATATGCTAAAGAATTTAAAAGAACAGTAGGGAAACATTTTTGGTTAAGCAATGTATTTAGCATTCTAATATAAAAGTAATTTTCATCTGGAATAAGATGTCAACCTAAACATTTAGTTATGATATCATAAGATATCTTGCCTGCCTTATCATGCAGGGTTATAAATACATATAATTTAATACATATATTTTCTCAGAGAGATGTGCAACCTAACCTAAATAATACAAGTAATAATGACGTGTAGCTTTCAAATGTGCTAACCATCAGAGTAAAATCATTCCAGGGACTATGGTACATATATATATAACCAGCTACTATGCATTAATGGTGATAACGCTGTATCTGCACTGCTTGAACTTAAAATAATTGTGTATTTACTGAGAAGACCCCTTTTAGCCCTTCTAGCACAGAGGAACTGTCCAATGTTACAGCCTAGTTTTGACACAGCTTCTTGGGCTGCACAGTAAATAAGCTTCACTCTGATTGCATTTAAATGTGATGCTGCAATCCAACCATAATAAAATGCATAAAAGCATGTATATATGCACACGTAAGTGTGAACTGTGCAATGGGCGTGTATTGGTTCTGACTGAGATAGAGTTCATTTTTCCTCAGCAGTGCTGTGCTCTGCACTGGTGGCTGGAAGGGTGTTGATGACTGTCCTGTCCCTCTGTAAAAGGGGAGTCGGGGAGGATTCTTTTTGATAGATTTCTCAGACGAGAATTAAGTGCAAACGAAGCAATATTATATCTGAGAACTGTTTATTGATAAAGAAAGATAACTGTTCCTACCTTATCTTTAAGGTAGGATAGAAAGGAAGCAAAGAGGAGAAAAGAGAGACAGAAAGAGAACACCGGGACAGCTCCTTACCGCTGTACCCCGGGCGCCCTGCCAGCACCAGCTCGGCAGACGGAGCGTGTGTGCCGCAAGCTGCGATGAGGCTGCGTGGCTCCCGGGGCGGGCTGGGCGCGATTTCCGAGCAGCAGCCGGCTGCGTGTCCCTGCCGTCGGTGAAGAACAGGCTGCCCTGGCCACGGGCGCACTCGCGGAGCAGCTGCGGCTCTCGGGCTCGGGGCGCGGCGGCTGCGGGCGGCGGCGGCCGCTCCGTCGGGGACCAGCGGAGCACCGGGGGGCCGTGGGGCCGAGCTGCCTCGGGGAAGCGGCGAAGCAGGGCAGGACAGGTGCGGACAGGACAGACAAACAGGGGAGAAGCAGGACCGCAGGGAGAAAAAAGCGGGGGGGAACGAGGTCCAAACTGACCCTCTCACCCCTACTCCCTCCAAGAAACCCAAGTAAAATGACCCCAGGTTGTGGTGCAGTTCGCTGCTTTTATGTGCTAAAGGCCCTCCCATAGCCCGATTTCCTGGGCATTTTTTCCCGGGGATCCGGGAATCAGCCCCACCAGCAAGGAGGGGTCGCTCGCAGCCGCTGGCGGGAGCTTCCTCTGCCCTGATCGGCTGCCAGGAGAAGCCTCCCTGGGGACAGGGCTCCCAGCACGTGTACAGCCCCTAGAGTGATTCCTCACCTCATGTATAACATATGTCGAGGCATAAAGAAAAATCAGAGTGGTCCCTCTCAATGGCACACAAGTGTTTTGGTTACTGCTGAGCAGCTCTGTCCCTCTAACACGCTTCCCCCCACACACCAAGGGGCTTGGAGCGGGCAAGATCCTGGGAGGGGGCACATCCAGGCCAGTTGACCCAAATTAACCAAAGGGATATTCCATACCGAGTGATGTCAGCTCAGATATAAAATCTAAGGGAGAGAGGAGGAACTGGGGGGAGGGGGGCATTTGTTCTACAATGTTTGTCTTTTGGAGCAACCACTGCGTGCTGAGGCCCTGCTTCCTGGGATGTGTCTGAATGTCGCCCAGCGATGGAAAGTGGCGAATAGCTTTTCCCTTTGCTTATGTACGCATAGACTTTTGCTTTTTTTGTTGTTTGGTTGGTGTTTTTTTGTTTGTTTTTTTGGGGGGTTTTTTGTTGGTTTTTTTTTTGTTTAGCAAACTCCCTTATCTCAACCTACTAGCTGTTTTCCATGTTACAGTCTCTCCTGTCCTTCTGCGAGTGAAGTGATAAAGCGGCTTGGTGGGCACCTGACACCAAGCTGAGGTTAAACCACTGCAGGGTGGTTTGTTTTTTTTTTTCCCACTCTGGAGAATAGAAAAGTTTTCACAATTAGAGAAACAGTGGGACAGGTTGCATAGAGTTGTCAAATCTCCATTCTTCAAGGTATTCAAAAATTGACTGAATATGATCCCTGAGAAACCTATCTCACTTGACTCAGATTTTTGCAGAAGACTGGACCAGATGACATCCAAAGTTCCCTTCCAAATTAAGCCTAGAAAACTTGGGGTATATGCAAATTAATGAATATTTTCCTTATTTGACATCTACTGTGGTATATGTCAGTCTCTGATATGAAAAAGGAAGGTAAAAATCTGCACCTGCTACAAAACATTCAAGTAAATTTAGCCTTCCTTCACTATATCCTGAATCACTAAATCAGATGATCTGGTAAAATTGTACCCGATTCCACTGTAGAGAAGAATTTGGTGGGAACATAAAAATTAAATTATACAGAGATCTATGGGTTTAGTAATTTAGAAATTAAACAGAGGTGAACAGAACTTTGAAACAGGTTCATATTTGAGATTGGAGGGTAAAATCAGGATCATTGCATTGGAAATAAATCAACAGATGTTAACTGACAGCAACTTACATCCCTATCCCACTGAAGCAAAGTGGTCACTGCTCTTGCTAGCTGTTCTTTTTATAATGCTTATACTGTGGTTTCATTAATTTGTGTATTTGCCTGTAATCTAAAACTTTAATGCTAGAATTGTGAAATCTAAATTCTGTTTCACTTCTGCTTTTATTTCAACATAAAATTTTGGAGCAGGAATATTTTAGCCATATCTATAAAAGCAGAATCAGAAATCTCTCACACAACATACTCTGAAATAATAGTGTTCATTCCTTGGCCACACCTCTGCCCTACTCATATCCTACCAGAGATGTTGCCTTCCGTTCACTTCCATATAACCTAGTTTCAAACAGTTTGGGAATTATGCCAGAAACCATTGATTCTGAATGCAACTTTTTGAATCAAATTGTTCTTTATGATAGAATGCCAGGTTAAATCCCATTGGACCCTGTATTTCTTGACATCAAATTTCTATTTTGACTGTTCTCCCTGCTAATTCCTCTAAAAGAATTCATTACTTATTTCTGAATGAGTATGTGGATGTACATGCAAATGTGTGTGTAGCTGTTCCATCTTAAATGGTTTTATCTTCATCATTTATCTGTAATTGTTTGGATTTTTACTCTAAATCTGAAGTGCTCTATATGCACTGCTTCTTATAAAAGTACCCCTCAATTAAACTCTGTGTTATCATAATCGTCACTGTCTTAATTATTTTTAGATGTACTCTATCATCATAATGTAATGTGATCCAAAACTCAAATACTAATCTACTTCTCCATAATCCATTACAAAACACAGTTTAACAGTTTGAGATGACTCTAGTTGTCTAAAGACATTTTATAATCCCTGGTGTTCAAACTGAATTATGTTTAATACCATAGTATTTTATAGCACATGTATATTAGTTATTTTTTTAGTATAAAACGTTTAAAACATTTTGAAATAAGAAAGAGTTGCAAAAATGGATATGTTGAACATACACTGGACTATATTTGATATGGTGTAATAAACTAGATTGATGTAATGCTATGGTATATTATAGTATAGCTGTGAAATTCTGGAAATCCCTTAGTTATACCAAAACAAATTCTAAAAATATTTTTTAAATTATGTTTGAGAAATACAAAACTAAAAAATCAACCATTCAAATGTTTTATTGTATTTAAAATATTTGGTTTAACAGTGTTCTTGCTATTTATTTATACATAATTCTGTGGCTAATATTTCTTTTTTTTTTTTAGTTTACCTTGATTGAATTATTCCATACCACTGTTTCCAGAATTCCACAGCGTGAGTTTCTTCATCCCAAAGGAAACAGAACCACTAATCGGAAGATTTAGAAGCCAAAGACAGTCAGTTCTATAATAAGTCTTTATTTTAAAAATTGTGCGGATTTACGTGGATTAGAGCCTAAAAGTAAAATTCAGTGGTTGCTTTTTGTTGTATCAAAACAATTCTGTTTCAGAGCAAATCTGAAATACCCTCACCACCACTTAGTTAATTTAACTCGTCTTGAACTGACCCATCAATGAAGCAATTTGTTAAAATACAAAATTTGATCCTCCACATTGGAAGACAATTTTTTTCCTGAAAGAAACAATTCCACAGCAGCAAGCTATCTAGAAAATAGCTGCACCTCAGGGTCTCTTTCTTCATGCTTTTTCTCTTTTTTAGGCTAAAGATTACCCAAAGCCCTGATGTGATTTCTTTGACAGATACGCAGCTCTTGGTGGAAGTTGCACAAAACCTCAACATTTTAGTTTCATTCCTGCTGAAAACCACATAATAAAAAAATGTGGGATTTTAGTTTATACGACAAGTTGTATTTATTTTCAATAAATAATATTTAAAGACCTTTGGAACTAAGCTTTTTTTTCAGTTAATGTTCATTGGCTATGAATAATGGGATTCATAAGTGGGACTCGAATACATAAGTTTAAAGTACAAGACTATTCATAAACATTGTTTCCAGCTCTATTTAAACTACTTATGTCTACAGGCAACTTCAATGTACTGTTACTATGAATGGAGCACCTAGACTTCAAAGGTATTTTGCAATAGCACTCCAGTATGATATATAGATTAAAAAGAGCAATTCAGTCTTTAATGTGTGAACTAAGTATTGTAACAATGAATCCATGGTGACCACTCAAAAAGAATTTCAAGAAAAAGAACAGTTTATTTGCTTCATAAAAACCTGTGAAGCATTCAGACTGGATAACGTAAGCAGAATGCTGAAATATAAATCTTCTTAATTTACATCCAGGGTTTCATTATGCACATTTTATAGCACTCCACAGAACTTTAATTTACAGATTTTTGGAACTTTACCAACCCTAAAGAAGAGCTAAACATGCCTGTCGGAGCATTTAGCCAAAGTAAGTCACAGGAGATTTCCTTAATGAGTGCAGAATTATCATTTATTTGCATTCTTAGTAGATTTAGAGCAGTAAGGCCTATTAACAAGATAATAGTAAATGCTATTTGAATGTTAGTCTTCAGCAAACTATTCACTAAAATGAATAACTCAATGTACAAATTTCATAGTATGTAACTAAATTGAGCCAGCATTTGCTCAGCTCGTTTAGGTAGGTAATTTGACTCGAAATGGCCAGTTACTGAACAATGTGCAGCTGAACAGACTCAAGAAAATAACTCAAATAAAAACTCTGGAATGCATCTCTAGTATTCATTGACCTTTACTGTTAATTTTCCTAAATATCTGGCAGTATATACAGAATGAACTTGTCATTACAACCTCTGAATATAATTAGAACTATTTTTGCTCCTTAAGACATATCAGTGGAATTAATAATTCTTTTTAAAAAAAGGCCACAGAAAAATATTGTAGTCTAACTGCATTATAATTCTACAGATTGGAAATGCTGAGTTTTCATTTCAGAACTAGAAGCTACAATGTTTTTCAAGGGCTTGGGACAAAGAAAAACATTGGGTACATAAAGACTGATATCTGTTGATGAGACAATAGTTATTTTTATGACAATATTTAATACTAGCATATGTCTTAGTGGAATAAGCAACTTCTCTGAGCACATGGGCACGGGACTGACTAGTGTTTCTTACACCACACACAGCTGTGTAAGTCATTTTTATTAGGAGCTGAAGAACAGATTTATCAAAGCAAAACAGAAGTTGCTCAGCAAACTGTTAGAATTAATTGGACAGCATTATATTATCAGAGAATTTTGAGTTGGAACTGACCTTAAACCTCATCTAGTTCTAATGCCCTGCAATGGGCAGGGACACCTTCCACAGAGCAGGTTGTTCAAAGCCCTATCCAACCTGGCCTTGAACACTTCCAGGGATGGGCCATCCATAGCTTCTCTGGGCAATCTGATCCAGTGCCTCACCATGTTCACAGTACAGAACTTCTTCCTAATAGACAATAATTAATTATTAGTGTTTCTTCCTTCTCAGAAGAGTCAGTTTTATACTATACTGGAAGGTAGGAAGACACAAAACATCTAGCAGTTAGGTCCCAGTGTGGTCCACAATATCATTGAAATGAAAATGTAAATATTATTATTTGGATTTTAGTTGTTATCATGTTTTTTTGCCTTTTTTTTTTCAGACTTCAACTCTTTCTGTACTGAAACTATTAGCTCTCAATCTCTCTACAGTGCAAATCCAGATGACAAGTTCAAGGAACCGAGGAAAATAGGGATTTGGTTCTCGTTTTTCTAAATGGCTTCAAAGCAGGCAATAAAGATCCTACAGACCCCCTCATTAACAGAGTCATCATTCAATTTAGGATGAATTTCTTTGTGTGGATTTATCTGATTGCACTATAGCTTTGGATCTGAGGTGGCACAAGTTAAATTTTACCCCACAGCAGCTGCAGTCTCTGGTATTTAGGTACAGCTTTATTATAAAACAGCACAACTCCTTTTCTGTCTATACAACACAAGATATCTTTACATGAAGGGAGAAATTGTAAACATCTATGTTCTACTCTTATATGCAGTTGGGACAAGGCCAGCATCTGAATATCAGGTTGCAAAAGGTCCCACAAAATATATGGGCTATTCAGTATATACCCAGTCACTGTACCAAACACTCAGGCCTCATGCCGGTATTGAAACTGCTAAATTCCAAAACAGACATTATTTCTGAAAATTAAATAACTCTACATCCATTATATATCTGAACATATCTAAAACCCAGAAAAAGTAATGCAAGAAGATTTTCTTACTGATTTCAGGATATTTAGCATGTGGCATGTTCTAACTTTTTTAAAAATAACTCATTTTGGCAGTGTAGATGAACTTGAATGCAATGATCCTTGGAAATTTTATCATGACGTATTCCGCTGGACCAGTCTATGAAGCTATGTCATGTAGAGGTTAGAATTTGCATAAACATATAGATAGCTTTTATAAAAAAATCCCAAACCAACAAGCATTAACAACTAGATCAGCTGCATTATATACCGAACATTTGCAATTTATTTTTAAACTATTGCTATCTGTAAACAGTGGGGAATTTATGAAATATTTATTCAGTATATAATGAGCGACCTCTAAAACTCCTGATTATCATTTTGTTGCTCAATAACCCTATTACTGTCTTCAAAGACAAATGCTGAAACGTGATCAAATGCTTAAAGCTTTAGGATACATTTAGTTACAAGGATCACATACTAATATGAAGGATAAATTGATGCAGAGAGTATAAAAGCTAGTGAAATGCACCTAACTTTCACTATTATGGCCTGGACCAGATATATGCAATTCAAAAATAGGCAAGGACATGGAATGAAAAAATAAAAACCATGCAAATACAAAAATGTACCTCTAACAAAAGACCGGAAAAATATGTGCAATTCCTTGTTCAAGTCTGTAAAAATAATGGCTACGAATAAAATCTTAAAAATGTGACCAATAAAAATGAGAAAAAAGATCAAGATATCCTGTGAAGCCTAAATTCATTTCATTGAAGTGTTAACCCTAAACTTTTATACACAGGGATATTTTTCATCTTAAAAAATTAATAGATGTGTGAAATTGTTAACTAGCAAGAAGTTATTCTGACATACAAATTAGGTTGTTATTTTTTAAGATTTTTCCCCAAAAATCATAGTATGTAATCTGAATAATATTAAATCCAACTCAGAAGATCGAAATGTAAAAATATGACTAGAAAAACAGTAGAAAGAGGAGGAATTATTTAAAAGAATATAGTGTTGAGAGAATAACTGGCAATATGAATGGGGAATGTTATTCCCATTATTTTTTTTATCTGTTTGGGTATGTGACTGTATATGCATGCATATGTATTGCCTGTCTACCTCATGACATTTGTAGAGCTTTTTCACCTACAGTTGAAACAAGTTAACAAACATTTCTGCCCTGTATCAGTGGATAGGACATTTTTCAGATATTTACTGAATTCACAGTGTTTTATGCTCCTCTACAAAGCAATTACTGATTTTCCTTCTTGCTGGATACACTTTTGGAAGCTAAGGAATTCCGATACAATCAAGGGTCTAAATGACAAGTACCTTTGTATAAGATGTTCAATTCTTTTGTAACATGTACCATTGGACTCATCTTATGTTGCCAGAGGCAGCAGCAGGCAATAAGTTGTACTCACCATTAAAAAGAATAAATAAGATATTCCTATATAACATATAATAAGAAGAATGCTGCTTTTTTTCTTTTAATCTGACATTGTGTTACCAGGAGAAATTATGTCAATATATGACTCCCAGGCCTAGAATAGCTGTAAAATAAATAAATCCATGCTATCAATAACTCTAGGACTACTGCTGCTACAGACAGATTCAAACACATACACTGCTAGGTCCCTGAATCAGCATTAATAAATAGTGCAGCTTGCCACACTTGGTTTCCAGACAGATAAGGTTTTAATTATCCTGCATCAATCACATGCTGTATAGCACCACTGTACTTAGGAGATCCACTAAGATTACTGAAGAGAATGTAATATGAGGACCTCAGGGTTAATGACAGTTGTTTAGACTTTTGAAGACTATTTTTAGTCAAATGAAGGATTTTGCCATTACTTTCAGAATGATCCATTGACATAGTGTATTTACTGACGCAATGTCATATGTGTCACATGTCCTCAAGGTGTAATCAGGGCTATTTAGGAGACAAGCAGAAAACACAAATTGTTACCTTCTTAATCTGAAATTTTAAGTGGAACGTACGTCATCCTTTGAATAAGGATGCATTACACAACAGAGAGTTTCTTGGGCTCATTGTTTTGCTGGAGAGCTGCATGTCTAATTCTCCTGTAAGAGATTTTCTTTTCATTTTGAAAATCATAGTTTAATGTAAAATTAACTTCCAGGGAACGTTATATTTATGTAATTCTCCATTTCAAGCCAAGAGTGGCAGCACACTGAAGTATGTCTTTCTGATTCTACCCATAGCTGCATTCTGGATCCCCAAAAGCATTTGTCTCTCATGCTCAAGCTGTTAGAGAATATGTTGAGATTCAGGAAATTTCTAGGAAGACAATGGATCCATTATATTTTTTTTGAGAATATTATTCTTTTTAGTATCCCATGGACTTGGTGGCAAATTAGAATTCTAATTTCTTTTTTTATCCCCCAAATCCTTTCTGTACTCTCTCTATGTGACAGCACTTAAGCACAGAATAAGAGTTATATAAACATACGTATTTTGCCATATTGCTAACACACAGTGCTCCAGTCTTCTGCGTCTTACTGTAGAGCTTATTAGCTTGTTAGAAAAACATGGACAGAAGAGAAAGACATGGGGAGGAAAGGTGTGCTACAAAGCTGAAACAGAAAGTCCATCAGCAGTGGAAGACAATCCATGTGGATCCATTATTTCTCCCACAAAGATTATTTTGTGATAAGTATGGAGGGCAAAAAAAAAAAAGAAAGAAAAAGAAATGGGATATAATCTTAAAAGTGTCGTAAAAAAATCGTGATTTAGTAGCTTAATCCTGCTGTGTAATTACATTTATTTTTACAATGGTGAGAAAGAAGAATTGATCTCGTTATTTGTGGGAAATTTTATAATATTGATGATCTAATAATACGAAGAAGAAGAAGAAGAAGTTAATAATATTAATAATAATAACAATAATAATAATAATAATAATAATTTTTAAAACCAAAATTGGAGAGCTTTGTTAGCAGGATTAGTTTTATAAATAAGTGGTGGGAAAAAAAGGGATTGATTAAAGTTACATTCAACTTTATTTCTTGTTAATATGGTACTAGTGAAATGTAACACAACTACATCTTTTTCTGTCACTGTCAATCTTTTTAGTATTTCTGTAGGTAAATCTGTTTTATTTCAGCAGAGTTTTGTGTTTTGTTAAAAATCCCCAAACTTTAGTTCTAATGAAGACAAAATACTTGACCCCATTCACATTTTTTATGCTTTTCAAGTGTTCTAACTTTGAAGAAAAATTCCTGCTGCTTTATCTTAATGGCCATAAAAATAATTAACTTTCTTGTAGTAGGATCTCATTTGTTAGAATAATGCAATGTTACTATTGAGGGTCTTTCACATAAATTTTTTGCAAAAAAGAAAAGGGATAAAATATTTCTTATTTCTGAAGTTACTAGAAAATTGACACTCATGCACTCTACTGCTATGAAAAGGATAACTTTTCTAATTTTTCACTCTTGTGTTTTAATACATAAGCTTGTGGGTGATCATGGGCAACTATTAAGACAAGAATTTAAGAACCTTTTAATATTGAGAGGATGCAGACTTTTCTTTTTCAAGTGTTTCTCTTTACCAAAGTATCCTCATTCATCTTTCCACACCTGAAAATATTCCTGTCGTACCATTAAAAATTATCATTAATTTTTAAAGACACTAACATTACAACATGCATATATTACAAATGATAATCTGAATTCAGAGTTGCTCTTCTCCAAATCCCTCTTTGCAATAGCCTGAGGCACACAAGGCTACTAGAAGAGCTTTTAAAAAATATCAGGATACTTCACAAAGCACTGTCAACAGAAAAATTCTGGATAGTTCTGCTACAGGAGATTGTGGAGACAGAGAATATCAGCAAGTTCAGAAGGAAGTAAATTTCTGCATAAAAATCTGTAAATGTATACTAAAAGGACAAGCCATGAATAGGCAAATAGGCCACAGAAATTATCTAGGCTCCCATGCTCATCCAAAACATTGTCTCTTCTAGGAACTCTTTGTGTCGAAATAACAAGCTACATGGATGACTGGTCTGACCTTGTGGTGTATTTTATACTGTATCATATTCTTACAAACAACAGCTTCTCATCTCTCACTACTGTAAACGTTTCCCTCGACATCTGTATATATCGCCATCCATGTTTCATGCATAGGCAGGAGTTTTCGTGTTTCCTTCCAAAGATTGAATTTGCTCTCAAAAGCAGCCCTAGTTTATGGTGACACAGGGAGCCTGCTTTTGCAGTAGGTGTCGTTAAAGAAGACGTTCCCACTGCTTTAGATTACTTGATCCAATGCAGCTAACAATGCTAAAGGCAATTTCCCAAGATTGTGTATCATATAAAAGAGGTCACTACACAGTTCAGAAGCTGAGTTTCTCTGCATTGTGCCTTGAACAGCTAACTTCCAAAGACCCTGCTTTTTGCACATATGAGGGAAAATACTTCAGTCCTAGGTAAAAATAAGGGACATGTCACAAAATGATTTTTGCCAGAACAAAAGTAGTGATGCTTACATTGGATCAAAGCATTGCAAACTAATTCAGATAGAAGAGACTTCAGGACATTTCAAGACAAGCCTCCTGCTCAAAGCAGGAGCATGAAATTAGACCAGATTTCTCATGTCTTGATAGAGTCCAGTTTTTAAAACATGCCAGGATGCAGACTGTATACAATGACAGCTTTGCCCTCCTGTATGGCATCCTCCCCTCACACACACGCACACACACTCACACACACTTTGAGGTAAACTGCAATATTGAGGATAGCAAAATTGCAATATTGACCTCCTCCAGGTCACTGATGAAGAGGGCAACCAGGACAATTCCCAGGATAGCCGCTGCAGTACTCATCTTTTTACATGCTCCCACGTTGATTATGACCTATTAGCCAATGCCCTCTGAGGATGACTGTCCAGCCAAATTTTTAATGTTGCTTACCCACTCGTAACATAATATTGTGGCTCTTATGAAAATATACTGTGGGACATGCTGTTGAAAGCCTTGTTAGAGTTGATACAAATGATATCCACTGCTCTCCTGTCATCCACAAATCCATCATTTCATTACAGAAAGCAATCATGCTGGTCAGGCATGATTTGCCCTTGGTAAATCCATGCTGACTGTTCCAAATCATTTTCCTTTCCTTCATGTGCCCAGAAATGTGTTCCAGGAGGACTCACTCCATGATTTTCCCAGCTGTGTCAGCTAAACCAGGACATCTGGTCATTTCAACCTAATTCCACTTTCAAATTAAACTCGTAGTACAGGTCATACAAGCCAAATACTCACCTTCAGACAACAGCATCTGTCCCTTTGATCAAACCAGGATGATTTCACAAAGCAGGAGTATGAATATGCATGCATGTAAGTGATAATAAAATTGTCTTTAATAACAAATAGCTACTATTTGTAAGCAATTTCAATGATTGGCAACACTGATGAGAAGGTATAGACACAAGGAGGAATATATTGCATTTCAAATTTTATTGAGGAAAATGGAATAAGTAGCTCTGTTAGATCTATGGCATTTCTTAAGTTTCATCACTCTCTATCTATAATCACTTGTTGAAAGTGTACAGTTGTTATAGATGTCATACAACTATCACTTCATGGTCATAAATTAGACAGACAGATACACACATTACCAGGGTGCAACTGGGGGTAGTGCCAGTCCCGAGCATTGGACACTTCCCTGGGGCTGGGGCAAAGCTGTGCCAGAACACCAGACTGCAGGTGGGGAAAGTTGACAGGAACCAGGCTCAACACAGCCCTGGGGACGGTTGAGCAAGGCTGCCATGCATGGAACCAGGCTGAGGCCAGACCAGGACATCAGCCCCTGCAGGTGTGGGCTTAGACCAGTAGCAGTGACTGTGCAGAAGGACTGTGGCTTCACCAGGAACCAAGTGCCCGTGCCATGGCTGAAAACAGCCCCCATGGGCAGGGGTCAGCCCTTCCCACGGCCTCTCCACAGGACTCCTGGGAGCCTCTCCCCACAGCCACCAGTTCTATGGGACTGCTTAAGGCCACGCTGGTCCCCAGCCCTACCGGCCAAACCTCCGAGGGGATGTGCTCAGGGTCCTTACACCTGTGAGCCGCAGTGACAACTGCTGCTTCACTCTACTAAATTTTTTATATGGAAAATCAGCTGTTTTCTTCCTGTCAGGTGCTGTCTATCACAGAATCACAGCATTGTTAGAGTTGGGTGGGATCTCTGGAGAGCATCCAATTCAGCTCCCTGCCAAGGCAGGGTCACCTTGAGCAGGTTATGCAGGAAGGCATCCAGGTGGGTTTTGAGTGTCTCCAGAGAAGGAAACTTCATGACCTCCCTGAGTAGCCTGTTCCAGGGCTCTACCACTCTTTATGTAAAGAAGTATGTTCACCAAAAAAGACATTATCTTCACCATTCTTCATTAGCAATCTCAAGAACCTCTGTCTGAATTCCGCAAACACGTTAAAAAGCTGATGCATGATTATATATGTGTATGTTCCACATTTACAAAATTCGAAAACAGAAATTCAAGTGGGGTTTTAAGCCTCCAAAATCAAGCATTACAACAGTATTGCACAATCCATCATGCAGTGTTTGTAATGCTTGAAAAACCGCCTAGAGAAACTATATCAACTTCTAGTGTTTTCTTGTTCCCCATATTTTTATGTTTCTGCTATGATGGTCCTAAGAAGGGAAGACAAGGTTGGAATAATCTATCCACTAAGATTCATTTGTGTTACTGTTTAACATTATTTCCTGCCAGTACTTCAAGACTGAAACAAATTATTTAGCCAATTATGAAAGACTTCTGTGTTCTCATTCCTAAATTAGTGTAGTCACTAAATCATTGGAAAGACACGAGTACAGTGACAGCCAGTCTCTTCTGTGGTTCCTTTGGAACAGAAGGATGATGAATTGACAATTCAGGTTTATAACTTTTATCTGTGATTATCACACTCATTTCTATTTTTGAGGAACTTTAACTGTAATTTATTTCAAGCAAATGTCCACTGTATTTTTCTGTTTTCTACTCATTAAAATAAATATAAAGGACCCCTCAGGAAAAGCCTACTGAAGCATTCAAATGCCTTGATATTAAGAGAGAAGCTAATAGTTGATGTGCATTTGTGTTTCTTTGCATCACCCTGGGTTTTTTGGTAGCAAGGTATTGGTTTATCAGTCACACAGCAACAGGCAAAATACGCAAAGTGTAAACTGATCCATTTTTAATGGATGCATCAGGAATAGAGGAAAGGCTTAAGGAGGGAAAAAGAGGGAAGTTTTAAACAGCAGAAATATTTGAAATGGTACATTAATAATATTTTTGTAGGCTATTCTATTACTTTGACATTTATAACATAAACTGCTTCAAATCAGCATCTGTTAAAAGCGGACACTGCATATTCTAGAGTGCAAAGGTTTTTCCTACTAATTTTTGTCTAGGATTTTGAAAGACAGACTTTGTGAAGCAACTTTATAGCCACTCTTTTGATTCTGTAGTATTGCTTGAGATTAAAAATGCAGCTAATCTCAATTTTGTAGCCAAATTTCATATTAAGAGAGAATGTATTTATGAATGATTATGGCTCTGAAAAGCCGATTTGATTTATCGTGTGTCTGAAATTGCATTGACTACTATTTTTTATTAATTCCTTAGTAAGTGCTCCTGATTACTTCTTAATTCTCATATCTTAAATTTGTAATATAGCTTGTAGCCAGTCTGGAACTTGCATCAGGTAAGTGATGAATTAAAAGAAAAGCTATATTAGATTGTAATATTGGAAAGGGCTAGGATAGGATAGAGGTAAACACAACCCAACCTAGGAAAATTAATACACTGAAAACATCATCCTACCTATTAGTCTTTCTTGCTTATTGCATGTCACACAGACACACCAAAGTACTTACCTGTTCTACATTTTAAGATTTCATCTGCTGAATCAGAAAGGTGTTTAAAAGGGGAATATGATGCACATCTGTTTATTTCTTTTTATTACAGTCCATGAATTAAGTCAATAACTGTGATAGTCTATCAATCTGTGTTAATAGCTGATGTATATAAAAGGAGATAGTGGAGTGCAATGTTCTCATTGGTTCATGAGAAGGGCCATAATTCACTAAGATGTGAAATACATAATTTTTTTGCTCTCAAAGACTTCTAAGGGGCTAGTAAAACACTTGGTCTGTTTTCAATCAAAATGATAATGTCACAATAATTTGTTCTCAGAATTACAATCAAATAGCCTTGTTGCTATTGATTACACATGTACAATCCTGTGGTTCTCTTTTACATGTAGTTATAACTGAAAACAATTTGTTCCATTAGAGAAAATCTAAATATTTGAAATTCTGATCGACTTTTAATCCTTAATCCTTACTTGTTTAACAATTAAACAGAGCTTTAGCGACTTGGTCTAAATAACGTGATCATTGTGAAAGGTAATATTCTGGGTGCTATAACAGTTACGTTTCTCTGAGAAGCAGAAAGAGATTTTCATATCTCTTTCCTTTACAATGTGCCCATAAACCTTAAGAGGTCAAGCTTTAAGGCTGCAGTTCTCTACTTCTACTTACCATGCTTATATGTAGGAAATTATGGACGAAATGAGACTTTAATTCCATCCTCTTCGCAATTGTCTTTTTCCTGTATCAAATATTTTCTTAGTTTATTTTTCAGGCAAGGTTTACACACAATTTTGTGCGAAATAAGGTAGCAGGATCCTCATTGGAAAGGGAAAGCAGTGTTTAATATATGTCCTCTGTGAAGAGTTCTCATAATCACAGCTTCATTTAGGACAATTTATTTGTGGAGCTGAGGACTAAAATGAATAAAGGTTTCCTATCTGGTGATATAAAACTAATCCTTTTAAAAGGTGTTCATATATCATTAAGCTCTCCTTCCACAGTGCTCTGATGGAGTTCGGTGAATTTCAGTATGGATTATAGAACTACAGAGGTTTTGGTGAGGCACCTTTAATCAGATTTCCTAAAATTACAATAACTCTATCTACTATAAGAGGATACAGGGTCGATTTCAAATCAGAACAGTTCATAGAACCTACAGTTCTAAAGAGTTGTCTGAAATCTCAAATTTGGCAGTGATTTGGAAAAGGCTGAGATAACCACATGTAGCAAATTATGTTTCTTCTCTGTATGCATAGCCAGACAAGGAGATGAGGATAACTGAAATGGGATGTTTGATGTCTCAGTAGGTTTAGAGAGATTTTAATAATAATACAGTCCCTTTCATCCAAAGGAATAACTTTAAATCACTTCAAAGCATTTCATAAACACTGCAAAAGAGGAAGAGATTGAGGACTTGAGAATGTAACAGATTGGATGAAAAGAATAATTAAAGTGAAGTTGTTGTTTGTGGCTTAACAAATCTATGAATAATAGCCATGGATTGCAAATATGACTAATGGATTTGGATATCTCTATTCTGTATGGCTAACATTAAACATATTAGTGAATTTGTTTTTAAGAGGATGTAAAATCCGTGTTTTGGAAAAGTGTGCCTTTTTCTGAGACCTAAAATTAAATACTTAGTAACATTTTTTAAAAAAAACCAGTTACCTGGACTTTCCCCATGTCACTTTAAGCCGCATTTCATTAATTAAAGTACATGACCCAAACTTCACTTTCGGTTAATTTAACCGAGGTTTATTTTAATTCTTCATATAAAAACATGGAAACTTTTTATAACTATAAAAACTTAAAAACATATTAAAAGTGCATATAAGTATATATTCTCATAAATGAATAACACTTCTACTGTATTTACAATTTAAATATTTCGGGTTTTGTTAGTACATATTGATGTTTTTACTATTTGGTTCAATGAAAAGCAATGATTTGCTGTATATCTGCAAGTCTCGTGAGAGGTGGCTGAGGGAACTGGGTCTGTTTAGCTTCAAGGAAGGGAGGCCCAAGCAGAGACCTTGTCACTCTCTGTAAACACTGCACTGTCGCTGGTCAGTGGTGAAAGCGTGAGGGTGTTCGCTGCCTACAGCTACCTGAAAGGAGGTGGTAGTGAGCTCACCCTCTTCTCCCAAGTAATAAGCAAGGAAACAAGAAGAAAAGGCCTCAAGTTGCACCAGGGGAAGTTTAAATTGGACGTAAGGAAAAATTTCTTCAACACAAGGGTTCTTGAGCATTGGAACAGGCTGCCCCCGGGGAAGTGTACAAGTCACCATTCTGGAGGTATTCAAAGACATGTAGATGGGGTGCTTAGGGACATGGTTTAGTGGTGGGCTAGGTAATGCTGAGTTGGACTCAGTCTAAAAGATCTTTTCCAACCTGAATATTTCTATGATATCTCATTTTTTCAAATGTAACAGTATTTTTATTGTAGCACCAAACTATCAGAAAGCAAAGTCTTACTATAAAGATACTTTGAAAATAAATATCACAGTTAGTGCTTAAAAAGGGACACATCAGGATAGCAAAATGCTGCAGCTATTTTTATAACTGAGATATGAGAAAGATTTTTCTAAACCCAAAATGATTGCTGTGTTTATTATGTGGAGATATCTGAAATTGCATAGCATGAGTTGTGTTAAGAAAGAAACTAAAGATAATTATCTAAATTCAATCTTTTTTAGTTGCACATTAGGCCTCTGAGACTAAGCATTGCACAGACCATGACAAATATAATGTACTTCCTACTTTGCATTCTTCTCTCCAAATGACCTGCAAACCTAAATAGTTGCATGGACATTGCTGGTTCCGGAAGTAACAGTACAGTACGTATAGTCTTTTCCCTGATGTACATGTTAATGAAAAAATTTGGGTTTTTTTAAATTAAAATTTCCCTTAAAAGCACAGGGAAGGCTTGAGGTGTATTTAAGAGGACTGAGAACGTACACAACCCTAAAGTTAGATTGCTAGAAGACTGCATTGGACAGTCAATTAGCTGTAAGCAGCTAGATATCCATAAAACTGCATGTGAAATCTGGTAACTGCTATGAGGTTTCCTAATTAAAATTAGAGTATGTTTACAGAAAGGATAATGTAAGTATCTTTTCACACTGTCCTGGACTACTGTAGAAATTTGTGGTAGTTTCAATTTTCTAGTTACCCACTTTTCTTGGCTTTTAATGAATTCCCTTATCAAAGCTGAAAGTATTTGCACATCTTGCAGAATTCTTCAACACCAAATTTATCCCAGAGGTATTTCGGAATTAATTTTAATAGATTTTTTGTGCTGGAGAAATCCTTCTACATTTCAACACTCTCCATCACATGACAATGCTGCATGCAGAAATTTTTGATATTCTCTCCAGGTATACCCCCGTGGCTACTGCTAAGACTCCTTGCTCTACAACTGTTCCTGCTGGGGGAAAGGTGTTTCTATAGCTGGAGGCTAATAGTAACTGCCACTGCTGATTTGATGCCATTTAGTCTGTATCTGCAGAGTCAGGAAAAAACTGCCTCTTTATCTACCCTTTGCACCCTTGGAGCTAATTACTTTTGCTCATCAATACCAAAATATTTACATGGTTTTGCCTGATGGAGTAGGAACACAAAAATTCGCTGCTCAAATTCAGATGCTCACAACCATACATTATGTTAATGGTGACATTCAGACATACTTAAGGAAATGCACAACAATATACAGAATTTCAAACTATTCAATTAACCTCTAAAATATGAGTGAAGTGAAATTATGAATACTTTGTTTAAAATGAAGTCTTTAAAGCTAAGAGAGGGAAAAGGTCAAGTTAATGCACTTCATCTTCAATACAATGAGCTATTTTTTTCTCATTCATTTTGAAGTTTATAATAATTTGACTGATGAAGCAGGATCAAATTCTCCATTAATAAGCCACATCAAGGCCTAAGGCTTACATACCATATTGTGCTATGTATTTTCTTTTCCTCTTGATCATTACCTAGACTCCACCCCTGGAGCTGAAACTCAGAAATACTACCATACACTATTTTTTTTTTTTTTNTTTTTTTTTTTTTTTGTCAGGGCTACATAATAGTTCCCAGAGAAGTTATGGGTGCCCCATCCCTGGAAGTGTTCAAGGACAGGCTGGACTGGGCCCTGGGCAACCTGATCTAGTGAAAAGTGTCATTGACATGGTGGAAGGGTTGAAACTAGATGATATTTAAGATCCCTTCCAATCCAAACCAATCCGTGATTCTGTGAATATCTCAAGGCAAATTAGAGTTATTTTCAGTGTCTGACTGTTGTACAAGCTGCTCTTAAGCCCTTCCTTTACAATATTCATTTTTTCAGGCATAGCAATGTTTTCTGCACTTTCATCCTTCTCTTTCCTTCTGTTAAAAAAGCTCTTCTTACTTCAGGATAACTACTACCCGCTATCAGGAACTGCAATTTAGTCAAGAAATATTTCAGTTTACTGGGAGGCAAGATCACTAAGGTCAGCCCTGTGCTACCACCTGGGGTTCAGCTCAGAAAGTTCACTTCACCCTAAGAGCTACACACTTTTTCTTCAGTGTGGGGATGTTTCAGATGGTTTGTGGTTTTTTCTCCTTCATGTGTCTTCTTTGAGGTTTTACACTGCTATGAGCTGTCAATGCATCTGATTTATGCTTAGATTGAAATTATTGCTTTTTTAGGAATGAAATCCTGAAAACTTATGAAACTGACTCAGACCACTCACAGCTTGGTATGAAGGCTCGCTGCCCCTAGCACTGCAGTTGATAACATTAGTGATCTGTGACAATGGAGCAAGGTAATTTTTGTAGATAATCCTATATCATTTTGTGTTTGTATTTAATTTGCATTATGCAGCTTCAAAAGACTGCTTTTATTTTGAAGACCTTGTGGATACATCAGTACATCCACTAAATGAATCATTCTAGGCCTAGTTCAGGTTAAAATTAATTTGTTATTGAACACTTAGTAAAACTTCCATTTCTCTCCTATCTTTTATATAATAATGGATATATACTATTCTATCAGAATAACTTAATTGTGTTTAACCTCACTGTGCCAGAATTCTATCAGCGCTTCCATTTTATGATTCTGTTTGACCATTTAATACATCAAAGGAACTGTGCTTCTCTGGCACAGTGAGGTTAAACACAAATTTTACATGTAAGAAATTTCAGTTACTATGAATATATCTGAATTAGGATATGGACTACGGTGCAATGATTTCTAAGCTGTTATTTCTGCACACATGCAGAAATATTTTTCAACCCTGTAAGCTGCCTATTAGTCATGATGTAGCAATCTCTTTCCTAGTGTTAGTCCTAGCTCATTAAGAGGCAGCTTAAAAATCTCTGCAATATGCTCAGTTCTCACTCCAGTCCTGGATCTAGCTTACACAGAAATTGTTTAGGATTTTAAATAGTATTATTTGAATTCCAGGATAACAGACTGTAAATTTAACTCCCAGATTTGAAAGAATATTCTTCTAAATACTCTGAATGAACTGAAGGTTTTATGCAGGGATTTCTTGGGTTTTTCCCTTATATTTGTATTACAAAAGATGAAAATGCAACCTTTAATCTGCTCAGTTGAGCTATTGCATGGTATTTATGTAAAATAATACGTAATTATAGATTAATGTAAAAAGAGAGAAGAAAATAAAATGTTTGTTCTCAAAAAAAATGCTGTAGCAAAAGACATTGGATTGAAATAAATGTAGAAAAATATACAAAAGTTGAACAGCTGATTACAGGTGTGAAAGTATGAAGGGGACTGCATGCCCTCTGTAAGTAGCTGGAGTTGCAACACAGCACTACAAAAACATTTCTAAATTGGCATTAAATCCCTTCTTGTTAATCACTGCTATGTGACACATTTTTAGTACTTAAAGAATTAAATCTTTACTTAAATATTGCTAGTGAAATTATGAATTAAATCAAAATATTACCTCTAGGAGGTCCCATTCCAGAGATGCTAGAATCTCAGCCAAAGACCTGAAGAATCAAGAAATTAAGGAGAAACCAACATACAAAGAATTTCAGGTATTAAAATATTACAAAGGGCCTCCTTGTGAAAGTGACTTGGGTAAAACTACAATCAATATTATTCCTAGGTCTGAGAGGTAATTCGCAGTCAAAGACAGTTCCTGAAGTCAAGCATCTTTCACAGAGGTTCTAAAGCAGAGGTGCTAACAATATCATAAAATGGAGTCCGCAGGGTTGACCCTCTTGAGTCTTTATGTGGCTGTTGACTCTTACCCTCCCACCACGGACCTCCTGGGGGTTATGACTCTGCCTTCTTGGTGACCTGCTGGTAGGTGCAGCAGCCTGTTATATCTCTTAAAATCCTTCTCCTCTCCAAGCCTAACAAGCCCAGAAACCTCAGCTCCTCTCACAGCATCTAGTCTCTGATTAGCTTTGGGGTCCTGTTAAATTGACTCTACATAATACACGTCTTTCCTTCTTGGAGAGCCTATTTAAGATCCCTTCCAATCAAGCTAAATGGATGCAGGATACTAAATGTGGTCTCACAGAGCTGACAAGAAGTGTACAGGTTAGTACACACCTGGTTGTTCTCAGCCTGCTCTATTGCCAGGACATACTGCTGCCTCCTGTTTGGCTTCCCAGCTGCTGCACTGCCCCGGTTCTCAGCAGAGCTACTCTTCCCTGCCAGTCAGACTCCTGTATATGTTGTTGCAGGGGAACATAAGAAAAGCTTTACCTTTTTTTTTGTTAAATTTCAGAAGGTTGATGGTGATACACTCCTAAATACCATCTAGGTCACTGAATGACAGCCCTGTCCTCAAGAGTGTACACTGGTATGCGTCTGCCCTACTTTGGTGTCATATGCAAAATATTAAATGCTATTAATTCATATGAAGTTGATTATAATCTAGGGGTTTTTTTTACCCCTGTAACGTATTAAAACCACCCTGGAATTAGTAGTGATTGCAAGGTCATGAAGTCCTTGTGGTAAAAAAAACCACTGTCTAAAAGATAACATTTTGTAAAATATCACCAGAGCTTAACATCAGCATTTTCTTCAATCACAGTTCAGCTAAAACCCTCACTGTTCTGCACCAAAAAAAGACAGAGCAGATCACAAACCGTGCCATTTAAATGACACTAAGCCATTACATAGATTGTCCTGACACCCTCACACATTACACTAATTCACCTGAATACTTCAAGGAATGAGGCTAAAAGGATCAGCATTGCTTAAAAATACTCTAACATTCAGTCTTCAAAATACATTTTCAGAATCTAAATTAAGAAGTCTTCTGACAATGTCACAAAACTGCAAACAGAACAACTTTTTTAATTAAACGATTTCAGAAGAAACAACTGAGAGAATAACATAACATCTCATCAGAGAATGAAAGAGGTTATTCAGCCTGTCTAAGTTCATCCGTTCTCAGTACTTCCATCCCCTATGGAAGGCATCTCATTTTTCTCATGCACCCCCTGTGTTTTTTGCCTGAGCAACTATGTCTGACAGCCTGTTTCACACATTTATCATTCTCTGCATGAAAAAAGTGCTCCTGACACCTATGTCAAATGGGATTATTTTTCATAAATCAGTATTGTTTTTTCTTATTTATTTTATTCTGAAAATAAGCCAAATTGTTTCAGTCCTTTGCATTTTCCACATTTTATATTTAAACTTTACTTAACAATTTTCTTGTCCTCTTATGGGAATTCCTAATTTTAGGTTGTCCATGTCTAGCTCCATTTTATTACTGGCTCTAATCATCAGAGTCAATATGTTTGATATAATATTTTCTTACTCCTGCAGTATTAGTGTCCTGCAAAACAATTCATATTATTTTTTTTGCCTTAATATTGTCATTTTATAGGAGAAAACTGTACAGAGATGCTGAAACTTTCCCTGGGTTTGATGAAATGCATTCATCAAAGAAATTCACAGCTGATGTAGGAATCAAATTTTCCTAAATTTTAGTTATGATTTAGCTTAGATCTGCCTCAAAATATGTTGAAATATAAGAAGTCTTTTTCTATTTTATATGCTTGCACACTTTTATTACATTTAACACATTTAAAATATTTCTGAAATAAATTGTATTGATTCCGTAAGTCTCTTTCATTTTGACTTCATTTCTGTAGTTGTTATCCCAATACACCTCCCTTGTCCAGGACATTTTTCATCTTTTTAAAATTTTGTCTTGGTTGATCATTGGAGATGTCTACCTCTTTCAGGTGAGAGTTTCCTTATGCAAGAAAATATTTTTACAAAAGTCTAATCAGCACATAAAGTAATTTCCTGTAGGCTGGGAAGTGTTGTAAACTTTTTCCTTGTTATAACAAAGATCAGAAAAAGAGAACAAAACTCCTCTGACACCTGATTTCCTACCAGTACTGCTTTCAAGATGGTACTCTATAAGAATGAGAGCAGAAGCACAATTTTACCACTGGTAAAATATATATCTGTGTAATTTTTTGATTCAGTTAACAAACATTCCCAGACAAATGAAGGTATTGATCACTGCCTACTAAAACTGTTCCTTAATAATGTAAAACAAAGTACTCATGCTCTGTTTTATTTTATATTTCTGATGCGTGCAGTATAATATATCCTGTGATATCTGTTTTACAGATTTTATGACAGCTGACACTTGACAAATTTGCTTTACCCTAACAGTTTAATTTCTATTTGCTTTCTGCTGTGTTATATGTAGGAACTATGTATTTAAAAATGATTTACTAATTTTAAAGTGCAAATGCAGCACTTTAAACACAGTTTATCATCTCATCTTTGATTAAAAGCCAGTGGAACTTCTAGAGTAACTAGACTAATCAATAAGTTGATTAGTCAGCTCTTGGGCTGTTGGGATCTATTTATACCAAAGAGAGTTGCAGTGCCTTTAGTCCATTGGGTTGAATTCCAAATTCTCGAACAAGGGGCAGATGTTCAGGCTTTCCAGTTTTAAAATTTCACTCAAGCCTCAGAAAAAGCACTTTTAAGTGTTAACTTGGGAAAACATTACAAAACCTTTTGAAGCAGAGAAAATACTCTTCTCTCTGTTTTTGCAAGGAATGCTTCTTGTTGAAAAAGAACTTCAAATTTACCCCATGGACTTACATGGAAAAGAATAAAACTTAAAAAAAAAAAAAAAAGGCTTCACTGTTTACTGTGTTTTATCCTATGCTTCAGTAATTCCCATGGTTGCTCATATACATGATTTAATATTTCAGAAACATTTTCAAGGGCAACTATCCACTGTTAAAAGATTCTGCACTGCAGCCACTTTTCTGACAAGTTGACTAGTTAGGTTAAGGGTCCTCTTATTTACATTTGCTCTTGAGCTTTAGTACCTCAGATATTCTGCTTCCACAGCTGGAGTCACTAAATCTATCATACAAGACTTTCCAGCAATCTTTTAATTCAAATACTCATTTAATACACAAAAATCCCATTTGAAAATCAGGTTTCGTATAATAGAAACAGAATAACAGAAACATAATAATGACAAAATACCATTCAAATTTTAACTATAAAATCTGAGCCAGAGGAAATTTCAATCAACTGCAATGAACTGGATTTAACTTCCTCGTGTTTTCCTTACTCATTTATTTCCTCATGTATTTAAGTTAAAGCAAATATAATGTGTTTGTAAGGGAAAAAAAAAAATTGATTGAAGGGGAAAAAACCCAGGCTTGGAAAAGCATTTGTAGCTTCTGTCCAGTATCACTAGCTGAATGTAATCCTCAAAGATCGGTCATTCCTAAATTTAAAATACTAGTGTTCTTCCAAGATCATCAACTCTTAGTTATCTATTAAAGATTAAATCTGTTATACTATGAAACTTGTTGACAGACAAGGCAGGTTGACTGATACGTTAAAAATGGATCCAGAAGAAAGGAGACCACTCCTCTCTCTTCTTTCTCTCTACCATCAGCCTCAACAAAGCCTGTCTTTGCAGCCTGAGACAGAATTAAAACAGAAAAGTAATGTTGATCACTTTAGGAAGCAGTAACATAGCAAATGAATCTGGCTCATTCACTCTAGGGAAAGGTAATACACATATGTAAGCAGAAAAGGCAGAATTATCATGTTAATTCTGATTGTTTCTATGACTGTAAAAGGTCCCCTTCCTTTCAAAGGCTTCTATAGATTTGTTCACTAATGTCAACAGCATATTTACAACACTGAGTTCACTAAGTTTGACACGATCTCTAATCTTTCACAAGGTATTTCCTTAGAGGAACATTTGAAAATATTCATGTCTAGCATTGATTGGCACCAGTAATATCTTACTACCAGACATAATTCAAAACAAATTTCTTGATGTAGTAACTTGAAATGGAGGTTCCAAACAACACATCATTAACATGAACAATCACCCAGTCAGCATAATTTTAAACATAATCTCTTACCTGCAAATATGGAAAGAGCTTCTGGTATAGAAGATGCCCCTTTTAAAAGTCCTGATCTCTGTCAAAGAAACACATCAAGTCACCAGACTTGCTGTTAGTGGGATACAGTCTTTCAATTAACATTGACTGCCTTTAAAATAAAGATTGACCTTATGATTTTCTAGACTGGCAGGACTTTTCTCTGATTCAATAGCCTTTTTCTCACCTTTAGCTTTTGTTTCATTACCACCTTGCCTCCGTTTCCTAGATTCTTGAGTACATAAAGTAATCCAAAGACCTTTATCTGAATAAAAATATGGTTTAGAAACATAGAAAGATGTGGGTTTTCTATGATTCTTTCAGTCCTCTTTTCTGTACTCTAAGAACAAGCCATTATCAAACACAAAATTTTATGTTTTGTTTCAGTTCTGGAAAAAAAAAGAATAAAATATAATACATAATTCAACTGTCCCAGGACCTCAAAAGTAGCTTTTTTGACCTCTTAGCAGATTGTCTTCAGCCAAAATACATCCGACAGAAGCGCTCGCATTCTCCTCAGTGCCATGATGATGGTATGATTGGCACTTGATTGCTTTTTCTGTGAGTTAGCATTCAGTCCAAGGTTTCAGAGCTTCTTGGGTGACAAAGACTGAACTGTGGCCTGTTGATGACTTTTGTCATTTTACACACCTGTAAGATGCACAATCCATCTAATATGAAACATCAAGAAGAACTGAGAACATCAGCCCGTACTGCTGCCCCCTAAGTTCAGTAAGTCTCTTACAAAGTGTGATAGATCAAATCATACTCTTGAGAATACATGAATTATGGATGTCTCCAATTTAACTGATGTCAACACCTAGCTTGTATCATGTCTTAAATTTATCTTTCTTTTCTTGATTCCTGATACATGGAACTATAACACAGACCATTATTTTTTTCCAATGCTTTGGTATTGTATTTTATATTTCTGTAAAATTGTATAGATAAATGTGTAGACAAGTAGGCTTACACTGTAGAAAATATCTTTCCAGAAAGAAAAAGAAAAGGAAACAAGACCAATGAATTCTAGAAGAGAAAAATAAGCAATGCAGAAGTGAACAGCAGGAAAGTCTTGAAACCACATAACAGAGATCCAGAATAATAAACCACATTTATAAAAGTAATTTCATCTTCAGTTGAAGCAATGGCCTTATTGATTCTGTGCTTCTGATGCACAGCGAAGCCAACCTTAACTGTGTTCTCTGCTCCCAGGCTAGCTTCTTCATCCCTAATTTTAATTTTCTTTTCCTGCTTCTCTTCTGTTTTCTATTGATCAGATTCTTTATATTGCTCACACATACTTCTACACAGATCCATTTGAAAAGCTTTTGCCTGCTTTCAGATGTGTAACATTTTCATCTCTGTCCCTTTATATAGATGAAAACATAATTCTTTAATAAACCCAACAAAGCAAAGAACAGCATATGTGATACAAGTATTGTGTATTACATGAACATTCAGTAAACTTGAAGATTTTATTGCTGTTGTAATAGTTAGGGGGCAAATATAAATTCATAGAAGAATTCATATAAATCTGCATTTATTTTGAAAATGCATCCCTTTCAGCATTTCCTTATGGATAAGCTAATTGAAACACTTGGAACTGGCTCATTTAAACAAAGAATTGCTGTTAAACTACACATTACATTAAAAAGTTGACATTTAGGGAAACTATATATGGAGATTGTCCTCACTGACACTGTAAGTTCTTTCAAACAATACTTCATGGGTCTGGAAGGCTAATCTGCTATCATGCTGCACTTATCAAGGTCATATGGCAAACGAACTGTCATTTACAGTCTGTTGTGGTGGGATGACCCTGGCTGGATGCCAGGTGCCCACCAAAGCCGCTCTATCACTGCCCTCCTCAGCTGGACAGGGGAGAGGAAATATTACAAAAGGCTCATGGGCGCGGCAAGGATGAGGGATAGACATTCATCAGTTACCATCACAGGCAAAACTGACTTGATTTGGGGAAAATTAGTTTAATTTATAACCAATCATATCAGATTAGGATAATGAGAAATAAAAACTGATTCTTAAAATTCCATTTGCTCCTCCCTTTCTCCTGGGTTTAACTTCGCTCCTGATTTTCTCTACCTTCTCCCATCAGTGGTGCAGGGGGACAAGGTATGGTGATTGCATCCAGTTCATCACATGCTGTTTCTACTGCTCCTTCCTCCTCAGAGGGGGGACTCCTCACACTCTTCCCCTACTACAGCATGGAGTACCTTCTACTGGCCTACTTTTCTAACCTGAGCCGTTCCCACAAGCTGCGCTTGTTCATGAACTGCTCCAGCGTGGGTCCCTTCCAGGGGGTGCAGTCCTTCAGGAACAGGCTGCTCTGGTGTGGGCCCACCATGGGGACCTGCTCCAGCGTGGGCATGTCTGTCAGTGTGGGCACAGCTCCTGCCAGGAGCCTGTTCCAGTGAGAGCTTTCCACAGGGTCACAGCCTCCTTTGGACATCTACCTGCTCCACCATGGGGTCCTCCAGAGCCTACAGGTAAATTTCTGCTATAGATAAAAAAAAAAATATGATCACCTGATTTTATATATTTTACAAAAAACTCTAATTTTTTTTCTGATTGAGGCTGAATATATGTGGTGGATTAGTCAAGAGTATATCACCATTACCATATGATTCCTTTCACTGTCTGGAACTGTAGTCTTCTTGGAGTTTGGGTAAGTGCAATGAGTTACAAACCATTAGTCTTAAATTATCTGAGACAAAGTTAAGCACAGAAGTTTGAAGATCTAAGAATTGTTGTGAAAATAAATATTCTTGTAATATGAAAACAAGAAGCATCTGCATTTGTGAACACTATATGACTCCTTTGTTTTAAAGTTTACTCTGCTTTAAAGAGAAAAAGAATCCTGCTTTTAAAAGGAAGAAAAACCTGATTGTAGCAGTAAGCTTGTATGCAAAATATCTTTTTTTCTTGCTTTTTGGAATAATCTGTTTTAATATCAGATGTACTGTGGTTTGATACATATATATATATGCAAACACAAATGTAGGCAATAGTGCTTTCTATTAACAAGCACCAAAATGTAGAAAAAGACTGTTCAGTTGAACAGTGCAGTTTCTGTTATGGGAGATCCTTTTCCAACAGTCAGCTGTCTTCTGTTCATGACATTTCACTGTGAATTTGGAAAAGAGATTCCAAGCCTATCACATAAACATCAAAGTATTTATATGAATGTCTCTCTGGTAGAGACACCTACCCAAGAAGGGCCTTCTGCTGTCGCTTAGAGCATTTTCACATTATTTGTGATAGTTCAAGGAACGGGAACATCAGGTAAGGCATGTTTCCATCAGACAATTTTGGATTTTTTTTATCTTCCTCCTTTTCTAAAGCTTATTACTTTATACTTTGAATATGTTTGGATCAGTGCAAAAGCAAAAATAAAATTTGAAATCTTTGAAGTTAAAATAGGTCAAGAAAATATTTCTGCACACGGCTCTGTTGGAGACTGATATTCAGAAGAGACATGAATTCCTGAAGTTCTTGTCATAGAAACATGCTTTTATTAATAAAAGCACTAGCAATTTCTTCTGTCTAAAGCTAGTCAAATGTCCAGCTTTTCAGCCAACAGCATTCTTTACAGAATAGGGCAGAATCAATTAGTTGGAAAGACCTCTGAGACCATCAGGCCCAACCTATGACTGAACACCACCTTGTCAACCAGACCACAGCACTGAGTGCCACACCCACCTGGCTACAGCCTCCTTTCAGGCGGTTGGAGAGTGTGGTAAGGTCACCCCCAAAACCTTCTTTTCTTCAGGCTAAACACCCACAGTTCCCTCAGCTGCTTCTGACGGGACTTGTGCTCCAGACCCTTCACCAGTTCTCTTGCCCTTCTCTGGACTTGCTCCATCTCCACAATGTCCTTCCAGAACAGGACAGAATTTGCAGTGTGGCTTCACCAGTGCCAAGTACAGCAGAAGAACCACTTCCCTNTTTGGAAAAGAGATTCCAAGCCTATCACATAAACATCAAAGTATTTATATGAATGTCTCTCTGGTAGAGACACCTACCCAAGAAGGGCCTTCTGCTGTCGCTTAGAGCATTTTCACATTATTTGTGATAGTTCAAGGAACGGGAACATCAGGTAAGGCATGTTTCCATCAGACAATTTTGGATTTTTTTTATCTTCCTCCTTTTCTAAAGCTTATTACTTTATACTTTGAATATGTTTGGATCAGTGCAAAAGCAAAAATAAAATTTGAAATCTTTGAAGTTAAAATAGGTCAAGAAAATATTTCTGCACACGGCTCTGTTGGAGACTGATATTCAGAAGAGACATGAATTCCTGAAGTTCTTGTCATAGAAACATGCTTTTATTAATAAAAGCACTAGCAATTTCTTCTGTCTAAAGCTAGTCAAATGTCCAGCTTTTCAGCCAACAGCATTCTTTACAGAATAGGGCAGAATCAATTAGTTGGAAAGACCTCTGAGACCATCAGGCCCAACCTAGGACTGAACACCACCTTGTCAACCAGACCACAGCACTGAGTGCCACACCCACCTGGCTACAGCCTCCTTTCAGGCGGTTGGAGAGTGTGGTAAGGTCACCCCCAAAACCTTCTTTTCTTCAGGCTAAACACCCACAGTTCCCTCAGCTGCTTCTGACGGGACTTGTGCTCCAGACCCTTCACCAGTTCTCTTGCCCTTCTCTGGACTTGCTCCATCTCCACAATGTCCTTCCAGAACTGGACAGAATTTGCAGTGTGGCTTCACCAGTGCCAAGTACAGCAGAAGAACCACTTCCCTGGCCCTGCTGGCCACACTATTTTCTATATACAGGCATTAATTTCTAATTTGTAACTGCAGCAAGAATTTACAAAAGTCAACATTTTTTTTTTTATTTAGAAAGAAATATTTTTACTTTAAATAAATATCTTTAAATATTTAAATGAATATTTAAATTAAATAGAAGTCACTCTCCAAATACCATCACAGGCAAACCAGGCTAGAATTAGAGATATTATCTGAATTTATTACTAACAAAATCTAAGCAGGATAATGAGAAGTATAAGAAGTGTTAAAAACACATTCCCCTCACCCCTCCCTCCTTCCCAGCTCTACCTCCTTCCTCTCAGTAGCACAGGGAGACAGGCAATACGAGTTATGGTCAGTTCATCACATTTCTCCTGCTATTCAGGGGGAGGAGTCCTTCCGCTGCTCCATTGTGGGGTCCCTCCCACAAGAGACGGTTGTCCATGAACCTCTCCAGTGTGAGTACATCCCATGGGCGACAGTCATCCACAAACTGCTGCAATGTTGGTCACTTTTCCGTGGGTGCAGTCCTTCAGGGACAGGCTGTTCCAGCATGGGTCCCCCACAGAGTCACAAGTCCTACAAGGAAATCTGGTCCAGTCCTCTCTCCATGGGTTTGCAGGTCCCTGCCAGGAGCCTCCTCCAGATGTGTTTCCCAGGGTCACAGCCTTGTCTCAGGCATCCACCTGCTCCAGTGTGGGACTCTTCCATGGTGGATCTCAGCATCCCCGTGGTCCTCCATGGGCTGTAGGGGCACAGCTGCCTCACCATGGTCTGCACCATGAGCTGCAGGGGAATCTCAGCTACAGTGCCTGGAGCACCTCCTGCCCCTGCTTCTCCACTGACCTGGGTGTCTGCAGAGTTGTTCCTCTCACAGTTTCTCACTCCTCTCTTCTCTGGCCACAACTACATCTGCACAATACCCTTTTTCTTCTTCTTCCTAAATCCGTTATCACGGAATCATTACCACGGTTTCTGACTGGCCCAGCCCTGGCCAGGGACACATCCATCTTTGGGGCTGCCAGGGATTGGCTCTTACACATACAGAGGAATCTTCTGGCACCTTCTCGCAGAAGCCATCCCTGCTGACAAAATATGGCCCTGTAAACCCAAAACAATATTGGATCAAGACTAAAACAATAATTCTCATATCCTGTTCACATCATTTACTTTTAAAGATTCTTCTTCACGGAGACACACTGATTTGACTACATTAATTTAAAATGTCAATACAAATAACAGAAATTTGGCAATTATGGATGAACATAAAGAACATTCTAAATTCAGAGTCTATGAAGATAAATCCCAGGATCTCAGAAAGAATGTCTTCACCTTAGGTTTTCCTAACAAGAATTTTTTGCTTCTGCTGTCAGGTCCTGATAGCTGAAATTTCACTTATTGTACAAGAATGTAAACAATAATAGGAGCTCATTAGAATGATACTTTCTTCCCTCACAATGTTTGCTCTCAATGTGAATTTAATTGGCTGACTGACAGATGTGACAAACACTAGAAGCCTAAGATATGTGAAAAGAAAAGGCAGGAAAGTTCAGCTGGTATGACAGTCAAACAACTGAACTAAAATTCTATTTAATCATGTCATTGTATGGTAGCCTCATCACCTTACTTTTCTTTAGATAAAATGGTATTTTTTTCATTCATAGCAAAGTGTTCTGATGAAATACTATGGCAGTTTACTTAACCAGAGTTAAATACATCTGCAGGAAAAAAAACCCCACCAAATTTATGGAAAATATGCAGCAATATGTAAATTCCTCAGCAAGCAGGAAAATTTTGGTTTTCAAAAAAGGTATCATTTATTCACTAGGAGATCTTTTTCTTCTATTTTTATGGACTCTGCACTGTGTAGAATATGAATGCACATGCCTGTGAGCAGTGATGAGGTTCACAGAAATGAATGAGAGATAAGAGTACAGTGCTTTCAGCGGAGGACATAAGAACCATTTTAGCATCCCACATGTGTGTTCATGTCTTTGCCCTTTGATAATGAGACTCTCAACATTTGCATCACAAACTTGAAAAAGCAGATGATATGCAAAACCCATGAGACTACTTCCATTTTTGTCACTAAATCTCTGCCCCAAACATGGCTTTCCCAGAGCTGCTGGCATATAAGCAGCTCAGATGCATGAGCTAGAATCCTTATAGAATGGTACAACAGGAGAACCTTTCAGATTTTTAATTACTTGTCATTATCAGGTAGCATAGTTGCACATTACACAGTAAAGCCCCAGGTGTGTGTAACCTCTACTAGGTTTGACCAGTTCTGACTCGCTAAACTAGTTCAGTACAAGCTAGAAAAGCAATTAAAGATTAGATGAATTTTGCTATGTAACTTTTGCTAGCTACTCACTTGTGTGTCACATTTGGAGTGAGAAAACAAAACATGTTAGAAACCATTACAAAAGCCATTCCTTGACTTCCAGTACAAAGCATGCCAGTGAGACTAGCTCGGCGTCTCACAAGCAGCCAAGACATTGCTAGCTTCTGCCAGCAGTCTACTTTAGAAAGTGATATACAGTTACAAGAGCTGCCCCCTGGCCATGTCCAAGACACTGCGGAGAGCTGAGCCAGAGGTGCAAGTACTCCGTGTAGCAGTCCAGGCCACCAGCCAGGACTTAGGAATACTGAGCAGCTGGAGTGAATGCTCTGTGTCCTGAGTCCATGGTGCTGGTCAATACCTGACCAGAGGGGCTGGGGACATGATCTGCCTCAGTCTGCTGTGAAAGTACCATAGGAGTCTTAGAAAAAGAAGTCACAATCGACTACTGTATCCATCTTTTATAGTAAATAAATTTCAAATTACATATTGCTCAGTGCTTCTATTGTAGCCACTACCCTACCTAGAGGTTCTCCTGTGGCACACAATTATTCTTATTTTATTTGAGCTTTTAGATCTGCAAAATGATGAGTAAATAAGAGGTGGTGGAAACAACCATGGTGAGAGATTATAAGAGGTCAAGTTTCACTAATGAGATAGAAAGTAAGAACACCAAAGAAGAGGTAGAACTTCTGAGTCAAGAAGCTTCAGGAATTAGCACTCAGTTGAGCATAGAGAGAAGTTAAATATTCACCTTGGATTCTCACATCTTCCCTGTCACTAAGCCAGGGCTCATTATTGTTAGAACTTGCAATGGGTTTATTTTATCATCTTAGCAAATTGGTTTTAACAAGGTGGTGAAACTACAAGTTAAATTATGAGCTACACATTTAAACAGTCTAACAAAAGTCAACGTAAATTTAAATAATCCAATTGTCAAATTCAGATTAGAAGTCAATCCTTTAAAATCAAAGAATATCCTTAGGCTGAGCTTAGAAAGATTGATTACCTTCTCTCTCTAATTAACTGAACTTTAATATTATGAGCTGCTTTCTAGGAAATCATAGCCAACTGGATATGACCATGTGATTAAAGGACACACAAAGAAGATACAACATAAGAAAGCTGTGTGGTAATTATTCCAGTCAATTAATTTGTGAAAAAAATCAAATGCTGCTATCTATTTAAATTCTCTTTATTCTGTCAGCCATTAAATACTTTAAACCAGAATAAAATTGGCACTGTATTCTGTGTCTTCCTTTTCAGGGAAGTCAACCATGGCATGACTCTAAGGTCACTTTTTGTTTGAGTACTTAAAAACCTGTAATTCTTGTTTACAAATTATCTGTTATACTGAAGTTCTTCAATCAAAGCTATAAGATAAAAGCATATCTTAAAATGGGAAAAATATTTTCCATTGTTCTTTTTTTCAGAATTTATTAGTGAACTATGAAGTCAATTCACACAAAGGCAAATAATCAGTTTAGGAAGATTCTAATTGTTTCTGAGGTATTCTTTCTATTTCCTATCTATTATTTACTTTCCGTTCTCTCCCCACCTCAATTGTTCTAGCCATTATAAGATGCAATGTGAAAAAATCACAAATTTTAAAAATTGTCCTAGTTTTGGCAAACTTAATGCAAAATAAGTACCACTTGATATTAATAGTCATAGAGCTGAGGGATAAGCTGTGAACTGAACCCTATTTGTTGAGCACTACAGAAAATTCACACCTCTTAAGGATATATATGTATAATAATATATACCGCTTCTATATTTTAAATGGCTTTTTCAAACTAAATTAGTATCTGGCTTCTCAAACTCACTGCAATACTTCCTGGTTTTGGTGTATTTTCCAAAGTTGAATTAACATTTATCCTTTTTTCTTTATTATAGCCTTATGTATAACAAATAGCATTTGAACATCACTTGGGTTTTTTAAGTAACATTCTTATAGCTAACCATTTTGCACTGTGCTCTCTAATACTAATATTTGTTCACACTTTTATCTATTTTTAATTTTATCATATTTAGATATTTCAGAGTACATGCATAATATCTATGCTATCTGTGCTATAAAATATTTACTAAATCTAGATTGTTTATGTATACTAAATACACAATACTGTAAACATACACATATACACAACAAACTACTTTAAATATTGACTACATTTCTATCTATAATTTATTCAAGCTATTTTATAACATGTCTGTAAACAGCTTCTGTAGCATTTGCAAATATTTTGTCCTTGTTCCTTAATTGTCTTTGGGCCTTAATTCTAACGAGCATGTTTTTTTTTCCTCTGTATGCACTTTGACTTTTTAATTAGCTGCTTTTAGCTTAAAAAAAAAATTGTTTCAAACACATTGTCATTGCTAAAAGAGTATTCCATATAGCTACAGTTTGAAGTTACTCTTGTGTATTAATGAAAACTTTGATTTTAATGAAATAAATTTATATCACTGATGACAGTGTGTGTTACCAGATTTTGGTCTTTTTGCTTGACTTTCTCAAATTCTCCTTCTAAGTGTTTCATCATCCTTTTGAACATTTTAGCAAGAATTGTCACTACTGAAATTCCAGCAAAGAATTTGGGAGTTGTACATTTAGGGCATCAAATAAAAACTAGTTCATGTTCTCATTACACGGGTGAATGTGAAGAGAGCATTAAATCAAATGTGCTCAACCACTGAAAAGCCAAGGCTATTAAAATGCTTACAGAAATAAAACTGTTGAAATGTGGCAAATTGTAGTTGTTATGGTTACTAGGTCTTCTTTTGAAGTGCTTTAATATTAAAGCTAAAACAAAAATAAAGATTAATTTGGAATAAGGCCCTCATGCTTTAAAGTGTCGCTGAATGACCTCAGTACCTATTAACTTCAATGAACAATAAATGTATATGACACTTAGGCGGGATGAGGTCCTAAACCATTTACATGATAGTTGTGCTTCATTCCTGGATGCTCACTAGCCCTCATTTTCTTATACAGAGGCAGGGTTGATTATTCTAAATAGAAGCATCAGTTAAAATTGACCTTGTACGGTAGATAGCTTCCATAATTATTGTTGTTGCCTTTTGCTGAGGCATGTAGATGGAACTAAAACTCTGGTTCATTGTAGTAGCTGACAGAAAATTGTCACTCTGTGGAAAAATACCAAATACAGGGCAAAGTAAGATAACCATGATGATTAAGGAGATGAAAAAATTCTCATATGGAGACAAGAATCTTTTCTTTTTCAGTCTTAGAAAGGAGAAGAATAAGAGGACACACAACAGAATAAGAAAGTACAGTACAGAAAGAATAACATGCAGAACATTCATATCTCCCAAAAGAAAAAGAAAAAGCAGCAAATGGAAATTAAAGCAATTAAACTACTGTACTTGAGAGAGAAACATTAAAAGATTTAGAAAAGGGTTGGACAATGACTTTCAAAAAGTATATATATGTATATATATTTCATAGAAAGAAGTGTTGGCGGGGAACACAGTTAAATAATTCAAGTCTTATGTTAAATTTGGTTCCTATAGCTCAGGAGAAGGGCTAAATAGGGCTGCTTTACCCTATATATTTACACTTCTAAATACTTCAGATATTCTTACATGTAGCCATCAAGCTTTTCACATCAGTCAGTACATAGCTGGAATATTGGACTACAAAGGCTGCTTGACTTCTCCACACCGGGTTTCAATCAGCTTAGAATAGTTTAGAAAAGAAAACTTCCATATTATTTTTTGCCAAATCTTCCCCCTCCATGATGATAATTACATTCTCTAAGCAGGTTTTGATCAGAGGTCTACCCGCTAAAAGTTTGTAACATAGTGGCCATTATGAAGGAAATGGCTAGCAAGCAATTAATTGCCAAATTTAAGATTTACAAATCACAGAATCACAGAATAATTAGGGTTGGAAGGGACCTCTGTAGATCATCTAGTCCAAGCCTCCAGCCAAGGCAGGGTCACCCAGAGCAGTTGACAGGATGGACATGATCCCGGACAACCAGATCTGGGTGGCCTAGCTTGAGCAGAGGATCCAGAGATCCTTTCCAACATCATCAATTCTGAGATCCACTTATTCAAGGTTCAGAGGAACAGTGCTATCCACATAAAATGCCTGACTACAGAATCACAAAAGGTAGTAAGTGCACCAAAGAAAGGCAATTCTGTGATTTTATTATATGAAAAATATATTACTGGCAATTATGAAAGCTAGAGCATGGTATGTCAAAGATGAAAACTGGTGCAAATAAATACTATCAATTTCTTTAATATAAATTTCCTTGTATCTTTCACAGCAGCTTCCTAAAATCATGTCTAATAGCTAATATAATGTGAATTACCTTCTCTTACCAAAGAATTTTGCTTTTTATTTTGCAGGCAGACGGACAGAGTGAATACCGAAATAAGCATTTGATCTATGAAGCATAAATAAAAGCATATTTGAAAATTGTCACTGATTATTTACTAAGGTAGATACCAATGCTATAATTTCTTTATTCAGTGTGAAGAAAAAAAATAGAATACCTGCAGTCTTCCAATCTTCAGTGGAACATGATGTAAACTCTGAGTGTTGCATAGCTAGTACACCAGTTGTGCAATTTTGCATCCAGATAAAGTACTCCAAAGTTTTTATTATATACATAGAACAGGAACTGGCAGTTATTTAGTAGATTATGGTATCTTTGTAATAGAAAAGCATTATGAGATTATTTTAGCTATAGAACAAGCAGCTCCTACACAAAATAAAACACAAAGAAGAAGACAAGAGAATATGGAAGCAAGGATAGTTAGCCTGGGAGGAGTTGTAGGAAAATAGAATGGTTTGGGTTGGAAGGGATCTCAGAGATCATCTAATTCCAGCCGTTTGGGTCCATGGAACACAGAGAAATTGTCTAAGCAGCCAGGGATCAGGTTAGGAAAGCTAAAGCCCTGATAGATAGAATTAAATTTTATCTTTAATTAATATTAATTCTGTTTGCTGCAAGATAAACTTGACCTTGATTTTTATTAGCAACAATATTAAGTTTTCTGGTGTGTTCTGTAGTTACTATTTTTGTTTTCATCAAAACCACTTTCTTTTTAACAGCTCTTTAGAGATTTTCTTTATATTTATAGATATATGATAGTATAAAAATATAACAATTAGCAATCTTTGGGGATTAATGTGCTTTTTCATCAATGTAATTGCTTTTTGTGAAGAAAAAAAAAAGTTTGAGGAAAACTTGGGAGCTGGTTATAAGTATTCTGATTATGTTCTTTTAAGGGATTTAAGAAATGGCCATTGCCTCCAGCAGGTTTGGGTTGTTATTTATGTAAGACACTATTCCTGCTGGCCCCAGGAGTCCAGCCCAGAGAGCCAGAGACCTCCATCCCTGGTCAATGGATGCAGCTGCTCCTTTCTGCTTTGCAAGTCCAACAGTAGTGATGCTGAGTGTGTATGCCAAACACACACAGACACCAACAGAGGCAGCTACACAGGCTGCCACAGACAAGGAGCTGCCTTAGCATCACCTACGTGCAGGACATGAACACACGCACAGGCAGCCAAGTCCCCTCCCCTCTTCAGCCAGCAGAGTCTGAAGCTCGGTGCCGACAGCACACATTCAACTCAACACTCCCAGCTCACACTCACATGCACTTTAGTGGATCCCTCAAACACCAGCATGACCCTGCTCACTGTCCAACACTCCTGAACAGTTCCCAGACCCTCTTACCCTCACTGGCTGGTCTGGCTTGGGGCTCACCAGCAAACAGATGGATGCTGTAGCATGCTTGTCTCACAGGTACTGCACTCTCTGGCTTGCCCACCCAGGTATCAGCCTGATAAGCCTGCCCAAACTCACAACCTCTTACTTGCTGGCTGATGACATGATAAGTTTTTGTCGATTATTGATTTTTATTTTTGTTTGTGACAAGTATGGTGTATCATTACTTACTATTCTAATTTAAATTTAAAAGTACTAAATCCTTCTTTATTATCCAAGCTCACTGACACCATATATCAGTCAGTGTAAGAACACAGTTGCTCAGTTCTGTGCATCCTGATATCTTTCACTAAATCTCAGGGTTTTACTTTTAAACTTATGCCCTTCATTACCCTGGAGCACATAGTTCTAAGAATATTTTGGACTTTGAATACACTGTCTTAACCATAACATTTACAAGCAACCACTAATAACTACTCTTTCCCAGGTAATACAAGTTTCAGATGCAATGACATCTAGTTAAATAGTTCCATTTGATTTATCATCTAGCTCAATACTGAAGTGGACGAAAAGTTACTCAACTAAAAGTGTGAAGGGAAAAAGCAAAATATACTATAAAGCAGTTATGTTTCTGTACTCTTAAGACACTGTTGTAACTAGGCAGCTGTTTCTAGGGTGGCACACTGTATTTTGGCAGCGTCTGAATTGTTCTGAACACCTAGAGGAAAAGAAATGATGATGGGGCAAGGATTGATGGCTATTTAACAATAATAGCTTCATTTCACTTGTGTCCAAATTTTAACTTTTTTTTTCTTAAAGTAGCATAAATCCATAGCAGCAACTTCATTATTTATCAAGGTATATTCTTGAGCTGAAAGAATGGGGTTTGAGGCACTTTAGCAAAACAGGAGTAAAAACATTTTGAAGCAGCAGTAGTTACATTATTTACAACCTCTATATATAAAGCAATGTAATAAAATTGACTTGTGATTCTAGTATGCCTTAATTTTTTTCTAGATATATTTGACATTTGCAAATGCAAATGTATTTGCAATACAAATTTGTATTTTGCTTTTGATATTTTGAAGATGTTACAAAAAATCTGCCTACCTAATCCTCAAGCTACAAGTGCTAAAGTTGGAGAAAGTGAGTCAAACAACTTCATGGCTAGTGAATTAAAGATTTAATCAGAATAAAAATTATTTGGTTTTTTTTTAATAGCTTCTATGTCATGCATTAAACATCCCTTGAGTCCTATACCAACCAATGGTGAGAGCATCAGGACAATTTTTGGTTTGTTCAGTCTTGATTTCCCATTATCTTTGCACCAAATACTGCAGCTATGAGCATTACATTTGCATACTACAGACTTCATTTTTGAAGACAGTTTCTTTTGTGAATCCCTTTACAAGCTCACATATCTTTTCCTCACAGATGTTATAATATTAAGACAAGCATAAGACCTATATTATAGAGATTTATTACAGAAAGCATCTTTTAAGATATACTTATGGCTGTATGAAAGATTACCAAGGGAGTTTAAAATTGCTCCCAATTCAGTTTCATAATAGTTTGAAACTCATGAGACCTCTCTTCTCTTTTCCCATATCAGGTTATCACTGTTTTAAGAAACAAATTGAAAACATCTTAATAATTCAAAATTACATCCTGAAATCTTAGATGGAGAGTAAGCAAAGCCAACTTCCCTAAGCGTTCCACAAGTAATAGATTCTTTCTTGATATTCTAGTGATACACAGCCTACAGTGTCCAAAATACTTGCTTTTCCATTTCTATCACAGAAACAAAAACAAATGAACCAAAAAACCCCTTCATCTTTGCCAAATTTTAGGCTGAGCAAAGCACAGCCTGTAATTAATTAGCATTTCTCATGTTTGCTGCCATCTTAAAAAATACATATAATCACTCTTTAGCCTAAGTCTGCAATTATAGTCTTAAAGAGAAAAATAAAAGTTAATGCAACAAATCTGAATGATGAAATATGTACAGGACTATCATCAGTCTTTTATGGCCAGAACCTGAATTCCTGTAATGTCCTGTGCTGTCCTGTTCTCTAACACATGGCCTCTCTCAGTCTTCAGAACTTCTAGCAAACAATGATAATTTGTTTTCCACAAACCTAAGCAAAGGATCAGAGATTTTCTACAAAGCAAATATTATGGAACTGGCAAAAGAGGAAGTTACTAGCATGCTGTAAAAAACCCATAAAATCTGAAAACACCACTGCTAACATCCCTCCATATGTGAATATGTGACAGCACCTTATGAGTAAATTAGACTATTAAATTGTGTATGCTTTGCATATCTGGGAAGCTAGAATACAAAGAAAACATTCTGCTGTTTACCATGCAGGGCATATTGCAGCTATTTTAAGAAATCATCATAGCATATAATAATTTTGTTTTGATTGTAATGTCTTACTCATAAAAAAACAACCCAGAAATATTATCCCAGAAGGCATATGTTTCATATAAAGTTGATAAATGTGACCAAATTAAAAAATCTTACAGGCAAATTACAGAGAAAATTAAACTGTTTTCCAACATGCCTGAAGGAAGCAACACATTTTTGATTCCTATAAATCAAGGCTGGATTGCTTCCTAGAAGGCATTTTCCTGTAGACTATGGGGTCAATGATGAAATCCTATGGCCTATGGTATCTCAGGAGTAAGATTAGATGATCTACCAGTTTCTAGTCATCTATGGAGCTGTCAGCTATATTTACGTGAGTATTTTCTTCGTATGATACATCTATAATTGGATGTGGTTGAGGATTGCCTTAGACTACCCAAGAGCAAGACCAGGTTATATTTAGATGAATACTTCCTTTATATGATCTGTCTATAATTGGATGTCATTGCAGGCTGCTTTGGACTCCCCCAAGAGAAAGACTAGGCTATATAACAATAAATTTTAAATCCTTTATGGCAGTAAAAGAGATGCCTCAAAGGCTTTTACAGAATGAAACCAACAGAACTAAGCAGATACTGCTCCTGCTACGTGGCAGAAGCTACTGCTCTTCACGGCAGGTGACTGAGCTGGCATGAGCTATTGACAGTTTATTGTATTTGTAATAAAATATTGCTTGTTGACCTTGGAATTACTTAGAAAAAAAAATTGCATGTTTATTTTTTTCATTGAAGGAGGGAAGAGGTGGCTATGCAAACACAAGATATTGGGTAAAAATGGCAAGAGAATTGGGTCCTCTGAAATATCACAATTTACACTCAAAAGTCAAGCAGTCCTTCAAAACATTTCAAAATCTCACAAGAATTACTTTTCTCAGTCAGAAAATGGACAAAAATGTTGAATGCTGGAAGACATGACTCTTACACATAATTAAAAATATCCTTTTTACTGAGCAATCCCACTAAGATCATCACCTACACCTAGAAATGTGTACAATGCAGTTTACAACTCCAAAATAAAGACAGATTTGTTATTTTATTTCAAAGGAAATGTAAATTTTTTTCTTCCTGAAGAAATTCCAACTGACCATGTGTCTCAGGAAGAAGTTTACAATTCCATTTGTCAGTCATCAAGTTCTCATCTATATAAATATCTAATGAAATGAAGATCATAAAAAAAAGTTCTGTTCATGAGAATACTTATCTGTCTCTAAAATGTTCTTAGTCATAAAGAAATAATTTGCTAAAAGATTGTTTCTTTTCCCTTAGCCTTTCAAATATTTTAATTTAACAAAATTCAGAGACAGCTTTTGCTGTTAAAATGACAGCATAGATATCAGATCTATCAAGTGTAAATAACACATAGAAGAACCTACAAAAATAGCCTCTCTAGGATAGTAATAAATTCATTCTTCTAAAAACCATTTGACAATTTTACCTGCAACTTCAACTTTACAAATTCTTTGCTTAAAACCTAGACTGCGGAAATATTCTACTTTGACAACAATGCAATTACATGCTTTTAGTTTCACAAAATACAGTGCAACATACCTCCTGCCAAAATAATATTTCTCATGGATAACGATTTTGTATAAGGTTAGCAAAATGTCCAAGGTATGTGAAAGATCAAAAATTCATCAGCAATATGAAAGCAAAGTCATTAACAACTTTTGATGTTAGAACTCAGAATGATACATCATACGGTGGTACTGCATGGTATTTTACCTTCTACTCTGTCTTGTAATACACTGTTGAGGAAAAGAGAGAACATTGGTATTTTTGTTTCATAAATATCCAGTGGTATCTTTGTTTTGTAAATATCTAGTCAGTGAAGTATGTGAAATAACAACAGCAGCATTTAACATGCACTCTCGACCATGGCATGCCTTTGCTGAGGCATGATTCAGAAAATTACGTAGCCCACAGTATCAATTTTCTAGGTCTCTATCAGTGTCTCCAGTTTCCAATACAAAAATTTAATCCATCCACAGGTTCCATAAATTTTCATATCTGAATGTTCTACCTTTTGATCTCTATGAATGTGGAAGATGACTTTAAAGTTAAGGATCTAGCTCTGTTAATTAGTGAATTTGGGTTTGCACCTAAAATGGATTCATCTTAATTCATTTTAAAAGCACGCCTCTAGTCTTAGCCAGTCATATAGTCTTACTCTGCTGTAAGAAGACAGCTAAGTATAGCAGCCTGTATGCACCAAAGACGTAAAAAATGTGTTAAAGATAAATGGGAAAAGTCTTCCATTCTGTCATTCCTTAGTTATAAGGAGAGCCCAGACCAGTACCTTAATTTCAGGCCTGGTATTTATGTCACTGAACTTAGGTGAGGTGAATTCACGTGGAATTCATTCCTCATGTGAAAGATCCAAATACTGCCACACACAAGACATAAACTACATTAAAAAAAGATAGCAAAATATTATCTTAATGCTAAACTATAGAAGCTACAAGTTTATAAACAAAAGGGAGCTGTAGACAAATCCCTACAAACCTAAATTCACACCTCTTCACAATTCACACTATTTACACAATTCACACCTACACAACATTCACATTTGCTTTTAGCATGTCACAGAAGAGGCTGCCTCACCCTTGCACCAAAAGTTCTGACTTATAAAGAAAAAAAAATGTTTGGCAATAAAAAATAAAATAATGAACTATTTCAGAGAGCAATGTCGAGTGCAGATCTATCACAGAGATTTTCAGGAGGATCCCCAAGCCAAAGTGTCTCAGACCCATACTGTGTACAATCCACAAAAAGACCAGAGAAAACTGAAGTCTTCCTTCCTATTTAACACATCTCCAAACACACATTGTGCCAAGAACGGATGATCTGAGCGAACTGAAGGGAATTTTTAAGACCGTACCTTCAATCAAAACATCTGTCCTCTCTGTACAAGAGCATTCATCTGCATAAAAAGCCTTATCATTTTTGGTATGACTAATTTTCAAAATCCCTGGTGGACTTCACAAAATAGGTAACTTGAAGCTACCTTTATAGTTTTCCCACACTTTGTGAAAGCCTTTCTGTTTTACTTCTTTGCTGTTTCAATTAATTTGTGCATGTTTATAACGACATGGGGCAGTTCTTAAAGAGAATTAATATAAAATTGAAACCAGGCAGTAGTGCTAGACGGTGCGCATTTGCAGATATATTCAATATTTATGGATTGTGTGGGTTATGCTCATAGCTCTAAAGTTCCTCTTAAAGTTCATTTAATCTAATCCACTCAGATGTCTCAAGAGATAAAGTTCCTCATTTAGTGTCATGTCAAAGCTTAGTCCAGCCTTTGCAGTGTCACTCCTTCTGACATATTGCTGAGATAGAACCTTTGAATCCAGAGACTGCCAAGTAGTAACATGTAACTGAAATGATTAATCAAATTATTGGGAGGAGGAGAGTAAGGAAAGAAAAAAAGATTAAAGAAAATCATTAATGGTCTTGCTTGAATGAGAATTAGAGCAAAAACACCAAGGACTTGCTCATTTCTTCAGCTGAATGGCTAAAGTCGCAACATCGTTTCTTGTCAAAGTATGCAAAAGAAGTATTGGCAATGTATTTTCAATATTTTATTAGACATGATAACTGGTTTATTTATATGGGAAATGATTTATAAGCTTACATATTACCAGAAACAAATGTGATTTTCTGCAGTCATTTGAAATTTGTAGTTCAGAGACAGAGGATTCTTGTTATTTATTTATTTATGCAGATCCTAACACAACAAATCTGTATTTTAAAATGAATGCCTACATTTGTGGTGTTCAGATTAATGTGTCATGCTGAAAATATTTCTAACAAGAAGAATCAAGCCTCTTTTTGTGTTCTATTAAAAGAGAGGGAAGAGCTTATTCTCTGAAAAAAGTATAAGAAAATTTTATGGACGTGTTTGACAAGTTGAGAATATCAAATTAACAGACAGATTTTGTCACTGATTTCAACAATAAGCCTATTAACATTTTTACACTGTACTTTCCTTTCAGAACTAAGTAGTAAAGGTCAATGGATCTTCAGCTACAGTACTTAAATGGTTGGTCTACACTGTGTGGTTCTTGAGCATGAATTTGCAGAGTACCATGCCAGTACCATCACACTATTTCACATGTGCATTTCTTCTGGGAGCTAATCCGTGTTTTCCCAGAGATACTAAAAAATATTGCCTTTTCCTACCATGCACCTGCATGGTTTCAGATCAAGCTTGTCACCTTCAGACTGAGTCACTCATACAAGAGTCGATGTAGGAGGTCTTAACAATTATTAAAATTCTCTCACTCAGGAAGCACTCTCAAAACTTTAATCTTCATCAACCTCTTGATCCAGCTAACAAAACTAACCTCCTTGGAAGAACTATGTCAAAAACCACTGGTGGTTTAATTTCTCTCAACTAAAAATCATTAATTGCATTAATAGAAATATGTGGAACATTAAGTAAAGATTAGGGATCCTTTGTCCTGAGATGTTAACACTTGAGTATTTAGACTTGTCTAGTGTTCGGGTTACTTCAAGAATTAGCTTTGATACATGTGATTAATTTTAATTGACTGAGACATCTCTCTGTAAGCTGGTAGCAATGGGATACCTACCCTTTTGGTTCTGATATATCTTCTACTGAAAGCTGAACCAGCTCACCTCCTAACAATCCCCAAAATGCTGTAAAATGTCTGTGAAAGGACTTCCTTTTTTGTGAAACAAATATCAACAATACTCCGAACTTCTAAATGTGAAGACATTGAACAGCAAGCAAGTACCCATCATCTTGGGCTCAATCTTTCAGAGTTTTTCCCTCTAATACTCTCATACCAAGTAAACCCATGGTTCATGACAAAACTGGACAGCCTTTAACAGTGAACACTGCCAGGCCTATTCTAACAAGGTCCAGAAAGGTCCTCCACATATTGAAGGGTCAACTCTCTGAGAAATTCAGATGTATATATATGTTCTGACTTTTTTCAAACAAAATGAGCATTTTCTCTTGATGACTGTGGCTTTGGGAGGTTTTTCTCTCTCTCAAACTGAAAATACAAAAAGGCAGCTGCTTTGCCATTATCTAGTCCCAGCCTGCATTCTATCCAGAACATAACAATGTATCATAAAAGAATAAAGCAGAAAAGCCCATATAAACCCCAGGACTCCTTGGACATTTGCCATCTGCTTTTTAATCATGTGGGCCATAAACTGGCATTCACATACACAGAAATTAATTCAGCTGTTAGCTGTCTTCTGATATATCATCACTGACATCAGAAAAGAAAGAGCTGTGGTCCTCGTAAGAAGTCCTTGCACACACCTTTGAGCCCAAATGTTGCCCACAGGGAATCAATGAGTCCAAGTGCACCTTCAATTCCTGCTTCCTGTTGATGTCCAGCTGTTATAAGGAAATCATGTTCTACCATGTAAGGAGGGAATGTCAAAACCTGAAATACTCCCTGGATCACAGACAGTCTACTGTTATGTGCACATAGTGCTGCTCCAGCATCTTACACAGCACCACCACCATGTACTCAAAGTAAAAGTGCCCCAGAATCTCTATTGTCATTTTTTTGTCTATAGATCAATCTGTAATTGTCTCTTGGGCTGCTGGGAAGCATCACACTTTAGCTGCCACAAAAAGTTTTTCTTTGTCTCTTTTTTAAATATCCACATTGCCACCTGGAATGTGTAGTTAAAAGATTAATGCCTTCCTCCATTCAAATTCTTTCTGAAACAACAGAGGATGAGCTACCCAAGGAATCCTGATTTCTCATGTAACATTCCAATTTCAGCAGTGAGCTGATTTTTTCTCTTATGCTTTGGTCTCTAAAACTGTAGAAGTGTTGAGTGAACAGAAGTACAGCATAATAAATGCACTGCCTAGCACAAAGTAATACTGCTTCCAGAACTTAAAACCATAGAGAACGGAATCATGAGCCTGAATGACAAAATAGAGTTTAGCAAGCCACACATTAAAGCCAGAAATTCTAATTGCTTCCAGGCTAAGTATTGCACTGAATGTGGCTATAATTCTAACAGATGTTCCTGGAGAAAGAACAGGCAGCAAATTACCTGAAAGCCACCTGCCATCTTTTAGACATCAGATTCTGAATAAAAATAGAATGATTCCTATTTTTTAATTTATTGAAAAAATTAGCAACTCTCTGTATAGTCACTTTGTACATTATTTTTTGCTTATCATTCAACCAACTTCTAATTGTTTCAGATTTCTACCAGTAAAACGGCTGCATCACATCACACTTCGAAACAAACAAAGTATGCCATATAGCTCTTCAGTCACTAATTCATTAGTGCACTTCACTGAATGAAGCAGGCTGGGTGCTGGGTTCTATATAACAATCTGCTGTACATTAGGTCCTCCAGCAAGGGAAAGAATATAATCCAAGGACTGCTTCTACTCTTCAGAGCAGCTGAAAGGCTGGCTTGCTAACTGTGCTTCACAGAATCACAGAATCACTAGGTTGGATGAGACCTTCAAGACCATCGAGTCCAACCCATACCCTAACCTCAAGTAAACCATAGCATCAAGCACCACATTCAATCTCTTTTTGAACACATCCAGGGATGGTGACCCCACCACCTCCCTGGGCAGACCATTCTGGTACCTTACCACTCTTTCTGTAAAAAACTTTCTCCTAATATCCGACCTATATTTTCCTTGCCGCAGCTTAAGACTGTGTCCGCTCGTTCACAGCTGCTTGTGAGTCACTGTGCTGTAGGTGAGTCACTGTGCTCTGCACGCACTTCTGCCACAGTGCAACGTTCAGCCCCTCAGTGTAACACAAGCCATTCTGCTCACCACTGCTAGAAACGCCCAGTCTCCAGAGAGCAGGAACACTGACTGCAGTCTAACACTCTGGATTGCACTTGGTGTATGCTACCCATGGTTTTGCTTATGGATTACCTCCAAAAAGGCAATGAGTTTGTAGCATTTTTGCCAGTGATTTGTCAGAGTGAGAGATTCTTTGAGAAATACAAATGCAATTTTCACTTGCTTGTTCTTATATAGTTGTGTCTTTTGCCAAATATATGGCAATGTGTAGCCAAATAAAAAGTATTTTCCCATGCTCCAATGAAGTCATCATGTCTCAGCTGTATTTGGTTGACCAATTTGGCTATCTTTGTTTACATTAAAAGCAACAGAGAGATGGGAGAAGAACTATTTGAAGGACAGTGTCATAGATTTTCTTATAACTTGGTAAGAAAGCCTGTGGGCTCGTGGAAAAAATATTCATAAGGGCAAGTAAGAACTGAAAAGGGAGTGTTCTAAAATACAAATGTTTGATTAATTAAAAATTTCCCATCTTTAAAGACAGCTTAAACCACAGACTTAGCAAATTCAGTATCTCCCTTCAAAAAGCTTGTGATTTGGCTTGCAGTAATTTTTACAAGCTGTATACATTGTTTGGAAGCACAAACCCCCTCTGCCCATACATTTCTACATTAAATTAAAGAGGGAAAATCATAACCATGGGAAATGGGTTAATCAACATCAGATTGCTCGCAGAAAATGCAACACATAATTTTTTTTCTCATTTTCTTTCTCAAAAGTAAAAGCAGCAATAGCTTTGCTAAAATTCCATTGACAAAATATCACATTCAAGAAGTCCCATTCAATTTTGTAATTGCTAACCCTTCTCCACCCAGCACAGAAATTGTAAAAAGGCAATTCAAACCCATGCAACCCCCAGCTGAAGGATATTCTTTTAAATGAAAATGAACATTCAGTGAAACCTCATACTCCGTGTGCTGGGTCCTATCTGCTCGAAGCAGAAACTCCCAGCTGGAATTGTGCAGCACTCTCCTGGACAGCAAACTGGCTGGCCATCTGCCTGCATCTGTCTCTTCTATGCTATTGCCCAGTTCCCAAAAGTATGCGCTGCAGCTTCAATTCACCTCGCAGTTGGCTGTACCATGTTTATAAGCTATTTGGCTGGTATGGACACATCATATTAAAGAAATATAAATTATTGAGAGTAGGTGAAGAAAATGACTTGATTACAAGCAAATATAATAATTTTTTAAAAATCAAAAGCAAAACAAAACAAAGCAAGCAACAAAAAAACCACCACCAAAACCAAACAAGCAAACAATCAAACAAAAACCAAAACAGAAAATAGTGCCGGACATCAAAGAATGAGAACACACCTCATTTGGCTGACCTAGAAGATTCAGCCACTGGCCCAGCAAGCTGCCTATTCTGCTGGCTGTTGAGGACTCAAACAAGAAACAGGAAGCAGACAGAGAAAACCATCTGTTTTACTCAATGTTATATTACAAAGGAGATACATTTTCCTAGATTGTTAACATTCAGGGCAGAGAAAATGTTATTTTCCCTCTGCAAATAGATTGTTCTGCCTTTGAGTGACTAAATGAACTATTAGAAGAGTATTTCCCACCTTCTGCCCACCGCCTCACCCAGCAGACTAGTGCAGTTAATGTATGTAAGGAAATGCATATAATTACTCTGTCATTAATGATTGAAATAAATCCTAGAAGATCTGTCTGCACTAGAAGAAAAAATATATATGAGTGAGGTAAGATCCACAGCTCTTTACTCCTAGAAACTATGGCGACCCTGTCCTAGATGAGAAGAAAACTAGAGCTAATAGGTCTGCAGATATTTAATTAACCATAATTTGCTTAGGTTGCCCAAGTTAAGTTTGACTTTCTTGTTAGTGCCCAGGTTTATTATGATTCAAATTCAAACAGTTGTTGAAGCACTCTGCATCTTAATCCTGGCACTCAAACCCACAGTCTAAACAACATTAGCCACATGAAGAGTTAATAGAAATCCAAATGAATCTTATCAGAAGACAGTAGGCATGTATATGAGAAATATGAAGATAATATTTCTTCTGAATGCAACACTGGAAAGACTAGTAGACTGCCTAAATCTCCAAAAAGTTTTCAAAAAAATTGGAAAAGGTTCAGACAAACCTCCTAAGTCTGCAGTTTGAGATTCAAAAAGCTCTATTTACTTAACTTTTCAAAGGCAAGGGGTTTTAATCTACTAAACAAAGGCATAACAATATCCAGTGACTGCAGCTGAAATTGGATAAATTTTCAGCTATAAATAAGGCATGATTTTTTATAGTAAAGATAATTATCCATGAGAAACCTTCTAGTAAGTGATGAGCTCAATTTTCCAGTGCTCAAAAGCCTTCAAATTAAGACCAAATATATTTCTGAAAGATATATAAAGTTCAAACAGAAGTCAGAAACTTGCTACCTGAAATTATGGACAAAATCCTGTTTTGTTTTGTTGTTGGTTTTTTTCAGGGGTTGTTCTGGTTTGGTTTGGTTTGGTTTGGTTTGGTTTGGTTTGGTTTTTTCTTCCAGAAATTCAGGTTATTAAACATAATGACATCTTCTTGCATTATAATCTATAAAATTTGTAACAATTTTTTTTTCCATTTTGATGGCATCATTTACATTGAAGAGTAAAATGTTACTGAAAATTGATCCTATTCCAAATATCTGACCAGCCATGAAAAAGGGAAAGAAGATAAAAAATGGGGCCATGCTACCTACCCCAAAACATACATGACCTGTATGTATGACCACCAGTGTCTATCAATTGAAAGGCAGATCTTGTAAAATCAGTTATTTTCTTCCTCATACCCTCCATTCTGTTCAGCTTCACTAAAAGAAATCCTAAACACGAGAGAAGAATTTCCAGCATCACTGTATTTGTAAGTGGTTGGTTATTGGTACAGATATCCAGAGAATAAATGAATTCTTCAAGGAAGAAAAAAGGATCTAAGGCATGTTTCCCTATCAGAAGTGTAAGGTTTGTGGGCAGATACTGAGCTCCCAACTCCCAAACCTCTGATCTCAATAGAGCCAAGAGCTGTCTTTCAGAGCTAAGCTTTTGTTTTTAAATGAGACAAAGACATTCAGTCCCCACTGAGGTCTGAGTTTAGCAGAAGTATAGAAATGCAGGAAAACAAAATTTTCACATTTCCTTCCCCCGCATAAAAACTGCTAGCAGCTAATTCAACTTTCATGAAGCCCTCACAAGTGTAAACTCTCTTCACTTCTTGTAAACTGAGAAATTTATTTCAAAATAAACTTTGTTCTTATATTTGTCATTTTTATGTTACTGTGGTTGACAGCCACCTGGCTCAAAACTATAACTTAAAAGAACTTTCAACAGAGGCTTTTTAAACACCTTCTGGCCTGATTTAATGCAAACATAATTAAAATACCAGCTTGAAAACTAAACCATTCATTTTATCTCTGCTAATAGGAAATTCTGTTTAGTCCATAACTGACTATGGAAAAGATCCTGAAATGTACCTTCTTTACAAAAATACACTGAAATCTTTAAAGCTTAATATTTCTCCTTGTCTGAGACGTGTTTCCATAATTGCGGAGTTAAATATCATTCTCTACTGGGATAGCCAAAAAGCAGAGGAAGGAAGGCCAGATATTTTCACTGAGGTGTTATTTTTCAAGAGGTGGTAATGCCAGGACAGACTGGATAATTCCTTTTTTTTCTTTTTTCTGTAAAGAGGCAATCAGGCTTACTGTTGGAATTGGAATTCTCCTCTGGAAGTTGGAACACGCATTGTAAAGATGCCCAGTCTGTATTACTTTATAATTGTTAGGTAAAGAAGTTGCACCAGCTCAAGAAAAATATTCAGAAGAGTATCTTCTTAATGTTTATTTCTTAATTAAGGTTTATTTTTCAGACTTCTTATTTGTCTACAGCAGCAGCTGATTTAAACCACCAAAATCATTGTAAGGGATTTGGGTGGGTACCTCTCTTCATAGCAGTCCAAAAGGTGCTGTAGTTTGGATTTGTGGTTTAAGCACAGGTGATAACAGTATGGCTGAACAGTGGTTGCACCAGCATCACACTTTCTCTTCACACCTTGCCTGACTTGCAGCAAGAATACTGAAAGTGGACAAGAAACTGGGAGGTGACACAGCTGGGACAGCTGACTCCAACTAGTTAAAAGGACATTCCACACCGTGTAGCATCATGCTCAACAATAAAAACTGGGGGGAGAGGAAAAATGTAATGGCTTTTTGGCTTCCAGGGTGGCTGCTGTCTGGAGATTAGCTGAGTGTTGATCTGCTTGTGGGAGGTGGCATATGACTGTCTTTGCATTACTTGTATTTTTCCTCTCTCCTCCGCTTATTAAGCTGTCTTTAGCTGAACCTGCAGTTTTCACACTTTTGCTTTTCCTGTTCTCTCTACTTCTAGTGGGAGTAGAGTAGGGAGTGAGCAAGTGGCTGAGTGCTTAGTTGTTGTTCAGGGTCAATTCACGACATTCACACTCTCCCGCTATACAAGCCTGAAACAGGACTAAAGCTTAATGATTTTTTTTAGGTTTTTTTGGGTTTTTTTTTAGCAAATAGGAACACAAACTTAACACATTTCCAGACCTCAAAACATGAGTAATTATAAATGATAAATTATTTAAGTTGCCTTCGTAGTAATGTCTCAGGCTTAATATAGTATATAATGTATTATATGCCCTGTATATCCTAATACTCCAAAATCCAAATTTGCACGACTATAAGCAACAACCGTTGTCCAGGGAAAAAAAAGGCAGTGGGAAGTGTTTTTTTCTTTTAAATTTTTTCTTTTCCTAGGAAATGTGAGATTTTTCATTTACTTCATTTTACAATAAGTATAAACTTGCTAGCTATTAATTGTTCATGTTTGGACTTAGATTGTAGAAACTCAGGATATGCCGATTAAAAGCCACATTAACTGTTCCCTTGAGTAGGAAGATGTACTTAGCCTTATAGACGTGTATTGACAACAGATTTCTAATATCATCTGCTTGCATTCCAGCTCTCTAAAAAATCACAAAATTGTATAGAGCAGAGAACTTCTGTTGTCCCACAGACAGTGGAGGATATGATGTTAACATTTCTAACAGTTAAAAACTATTTCTCAGCACTTTGGACAGAATTAGGTGTGTGAAAACAGTAACAGTACAATTTAACTGAGCACTGTTTAGGTATTTGTGTTCCCTCAAATGAGGGAACCCACTCGGTTGTTTTACTGTGTCGTTCTCAGATTGCCGCTTTCAATACTGTTCTCATGGGAATAAAGAATCACGAAACAAAATTAAGCTTAGACTTTCCTTTCTCATAATATTCTGCTTCACATGCCAGTGCACTAATTGTAAATTTCACTGATGTTTGAATCCATCAGGTTTAATTACAACCCATGTAACATTTTTATGCCTATCTTAAGACTACTCATCCTAAGGAAGCAAACCCCTAAAAAACAGACACATTTATTCTGGTGATTTCTTTGACTTCCAGCAAGCACTCCACTCGTGGAAAGATGAACTTTCTTGAAAATTCCATTTTACTACACAATCCCATTTACTCCTGCTAGTCATAAACAAACTAAATAACATTTGTAGACATTTTGACAGTGCTAAAGAATTCGCAGGTAATTTTAATGATGGAAAACATACTTCATCACACTTCTCAGAGTTCCAAATTGATCTTTGGCAGTGAGGCTGATAATTTGATTGTTTTGTAATGTACAAATGCATAATTTCAAAAGCAGAAATCATTTAACAGAGAAACTAATTAAATGTAAATGAAGTCCTTGTACAGGATGTTAATACATAGTGATATATACAGATATAATTTAATAAGAATAATAAAGAATATCTCATCTATGTATCCCATTTAAAAATAACTTTCACATCAAAACAACTACAACAGCATGATATAGTCCTCTGCATCATTAATTGGAAATATAAGATATTGAATAAGTTCTTTGCTTCCTTCTTGCCATCTTTCTATTCCCTCCTAATTTTAGGATCAAACATCCTTTAAATTTACTGTTCTCAGTGGGACTCCTATTAAAACAGAATTAAGACGCTACCTATCACATAGATAGACTACACAAAGAAATGAGGTTCTGGATAGTAGGTTATAAAACTTATTTTAATTTTTTACTTCAATTTACCAGTGGACAAACTTAACATTCATTTTACATTGTGTCTTATAGAATGTCGATTCCATATTTTCTCTGAAAGGGATGCATTCTTTCATGAGCTCTGTGCCTCAGGGCCACCCTGGCAAGCAGGCCGTGCAGGGGGACGTGGACAGGCCCGGCCAGCTGTGCAGGATGGTGCTCCAGAGGCTCTGCAGGGACCCAACATGAGCAAGCAGCTGGCATTGTCTAGGCCTTGGATGGATGAAGACCAGCCCAAAAGATAGCACAGAACCCAAAATCTGCTCTACACCTCTGCAGTAATCTTCCACGGAAACTCTTGAGTATCGTCTGGAGTTTGGAGAGTAAATCACAGAACCACTGAATATTCTGAGTGGGAAAGGACCCAAAAGGATCATCAGTTCCAACTCTTAAATGAATGGCCCATACAGGGATCAAACCCAAGACCTTGGTGTAATGAGCATCATGTTCTAATGGACTTAGTCACCATTTTTGTAATTGTGCCTGGCAATACATGTAATTTTATTTGCTATTTTTTTGTTATCTCAGCATTTTGACTGTTACTAAGATTTTTTTTTCTCCTGGTTTTGTTCTCTCAGTGATCCAATATCCCACTTAAGGCATTAACTATGTGAAATTAATTCCCTGATTTTTTTTTTACTTCTGTTTACTTTGAGGGGCAACAGAAATTCATTCTGATGGGAAAGATTTGTAGTAATCCTAGTGCTCAAATAACCAAATCAGGGAAATGTTTAATAAAGGCAGTATGATTACACTCAAGTGTAATCTGTAATCAAGTGTAATCCTGATTTAACGGATCAGGGGAAAAGGAAGAAAAAACAACCCTGGATCAAGAAACAGTCAGTGTTACAGACCAGAGAGAAGACTGGGCAATTTCCTGGCACATTTGTTTTACTGTTTCAAAATGCAAAAGATAGCTGAGGTTCTTCTGGATGAGTTTAGACAGGATCAATCAACATATGTTGTCTTATCTTTTTTTCTGATTGATTGGAGTAAGCGTCACATGCTTATTTAAGCAGAATCATCAGTACTGAGTTAATCTGTTTATTGATTAGCAGAAAGCAACTGTTCAGCTGAATCTCATTTGATACAACATTGTGGTCCAGTATCCAAAAATACCCTGGAAGGAGAAGAACCCCCCCTTTACATTTTCCATGTATTTTTAAAATGGCAATTCACACATTTGATAAGGATTTCCATATAGAGCTAATTTTTATATACTGCAAAAATTGTTAATTTATGACAAAATGGCCTGAATACCTGTTGTAAAGAGTGTTTTATTACTACGGCTTAGCATTACACTTATTACAAAAGTATGTTCTGGCCAGCTACTAACACTAATTTGACAGAGATGTAGTATCTATTTTAGTGACAAGTATTCAACAGTTAATTTTACTATAACTTTAAAGACATACGTATATTTCAAACTGCTCACTGTTTAACTTTATTGTGTGAATCAGACTATTTGTCCTAAATTTTCTTTGCTTGGAATTGTACAGAACTTCAAAAATACTGTAACAGATCATCTAAGTACAAGAAAATAGTCACTGACTACGCTGGTATAGGTAACAGCAAATAGAAGTAACTGTAAATTTTTATGGGCTATTGGATATATCTGTAATAACACCACCATCTTAAATAACATCTTAATTGTTTCTGTTCTGAAAAGTTGCTTAGGTACAAAACTAATCCTGCTGAATATTTTGAGAAGAGCTTTGAAAAGACGTGATTACTTAAAGTAAGACAGGGAATTTGCTAAGAAATACCAAGAATCCACCAGTGGATTCTGACTCCTGGAAAACAACATGTAGATTACAAACCACAAATAATGAACTCATATATTTATCAAGTTATGCTAACTGTATTAATAGATATTAGTGGTTCCTATACCAATAAGGTAGGAGAAAAGATACACTTTGAAGCTGCAATGTGAAATCAAAGTCAGAGCAAATGAGAATCATCATGACATCTCACATGTGTATTAAAAATAGGAGATTGTTAAGTGTGATGTTTTTATGCCAAATAAACCTTAAAAATCAAAGGTACGGCAGATACAAGAAAAATACTGATATTAAAAAGCAAGACTTCATTTTTTGTGACTGTATCATTTGTGTCATAACCCTTCCTTCAGTCAAATAATGAATGATGTTGAGAAAAATGTTTTAGGATAGTAAAACTTCACTTTATTTCCTGGAAATATATCACAGACTAGTTTAACATATTTTTAACTTTTTGTCAGCATCTGTATTAATTTGCACAGGCGTCCTCTTGCTAATATTTGAACTTTTTAGATAATCATCTTATTTTGATTTGTTTATTTAGCTTATTGCCTCCATACATGTCTTCAGTGGGGAATTCAACTGGTAATTTAACAGCCAGGACTTTTCCCTAATCCTGTTGATGTATTCCCAATAATTAACATTCTGTGAACAGCTGCATTGTCGGATGTCCAAATAGCTTGCACTGAAAATTATCATCTGTATGTTGTGGGCTTGGTGGACAAAATGAAAAAGGATTCTTTATTGATAACTAGAGTTTTTGTACATTTTTATGAGTTAATAGGGTTCAATTAGAATTGCCAAGTTGTGAGCTTCTTTCACACGTCTCTGGAGCTTTGGAAGAAGAAAGTTTAATGAACGGTTGAACAGTTATCCTGATACCCTAGTAATTAGAGAACGGGTAATTAATGTGCATCTGTGGTAGACTCTGGGGTACTGTCAATGACCCTGCAGTGTAGCAGAAAAAGGAAATTATGAGCTTGGCATGGGAATACAGCTTTTCCTATTTTCTTAAATTTTAGATCTACATCTATGTTTAATTAAAAGAAGAAATGAATTACTATCAACACCATTAGGCAACGAGCTCTGATTGGTTGTGGTCCACATGGACTTTGAAAGTTTTAGAAACTTGGGAGATCAGAAAAGATTTTTTGGGGTCCCTTTCAAGTGTCTGAAGGACTTCTCACAGATAGCAAACATTTAGGAAAAAAAAAAGCTTAAAGGCTGGAAAGCATGCTAGTGAAAGACATCTGTGGTTCTTTACACGTTCTAGTGTTACCAATTTTATTTTTAAATTAGAGTGAATTTTATTTTTAAATTAGAGTGTGGGTGCCCCAGTCCTGGCAGTGGGGACTGCGGGGCAGCCTCTGTGGGGAGAGGCCAGGGCTGCCCCGTGCTGCACATGGCCAGCTCCAGCCAGCTGCTGGGGACACAGCAGGCCATGGCTGCACACCTCAGCCAAGGTGGTGCTGCCTCTGGGAAGGGGCATTTAAGAAACAGCAGAAATAGAGGGAACACGAGGAGGTCCATGGCACCAGAGCAGGTGTTCCCTGAAGCCTCTGAAGCATCCATATTGGAGCAAGGGAAAAGTGTGAGGAAGAAGTAGCCATGGAGATGAGCTAATAGGGACTGGCTGCAGCTCCCTCTCCCAGTGGTGCTGCCGGGACAGGATGAGGATGGGGCATGCAGGCAGAGGAGTTGGGCGTAAAGCTAAGCCTAGAAAAAAGGGCACTAATGGTGTGGCTTTAATGTTTCATGTTTTATTTTCCTCTACATGAATTAATAATTATGTTTTTGACTGGCAATCAGTTAATTTTTCCCAAGTAAAGTCTGTTTTACTGATAATGGTAATTGATAAGCAATTTTCCTGTCTTATTTTGACCCACAAGCTTATTTCCTGTTCTTCCTATTTTCTCCCCTATGGTTCTGCCCAGGGCTAACCCTCACTAAAGATATTATGACTTTAAATACAGAGAGGTAAGATCTGTTCCTAACAATTACAATTTAGTCTTATTTAACTTTAGAAGAAATTTAAAAATCACCTTTTTTATTACATATTTAGTTTGTACAAGTCTTGTACAAATTAATAACACTGAGGAACATTTATTGAGAGATAGTCCTCATAGATGTTAGATGACTAGGTAAGCTGATGCAGTAGTTTCTAGAGGGATTCTGAGGAAAATTGCTTTTATTTCCTGAAGCAAAACAGCTTTCAATATTTCACATGATGATAAAATGTATCCTCAGGGTAAGTAAGTTGTCTCTACTTTTAAAACAAAACACAATTCAATTAGTATGCAAAAGTAAAGTCCTATTTTATGAGAACAAGTAACTCTCCTGAGCTTACTGTTTTAGCAGATTCTAATACCTTTTGTAACAGTACACTAGTTCCAAATTAATGCTGGCTGGCTATAACCAACCAGATTTATAAGAGTCATTGAAATGTTAAGCATCAATTCATAGTTAAATTACTAGAAGTGATCTAAGAACTTCCAAGATGTGGCTTTAGTAAAGATAGAAATGTCCTTCAGTACAACTAAACTTTTGAGCATCTGAAACTGCCAGCTTCTTTGAAAAATGTAGATATCTATATGGAACAGTTAGTTTGGCTGGACATGTAATTTACACAGACTTAACAGAAAACAAAATACAAAAAAACAAAAAAACCCGTTTCACGTTCACCTTTTAAAGTATTTAAACATAAGCTCAGCCGTAACTATTATAAAAACACTTTAAAATACAAGTCAAGAATACTTAAGGAAACCAGTCATAGATGAATTTAAAGGTAGCTTTACCTTGCACGAGCAATCCAGATGGACACAATATCCTAACTAAATTTAAGCATTCTTTATTTTTTGTTTTGCTTTTATTTTTTCTAGTTAACTAAACACTAGTCAGTCATTTTAGATGTATTTCCAGTAAATGTGAAACATACTGTACGTACAAACTGGATAGATGCAGAACATTTGCCTAAATAGAAGCTAATTTTGTTCTGTCTCTCTGGCAAACAGCACGTTGAGAAAAGCTGCTTGTGTTTGCCCACATCCATCATAGACACTTCTCAAACATTAGTTTCAGGGCACTACAAGTCTGTACATTTCTAACATCAAGGTATTTTATGGATTATTTTTGTGGTTTAACCGCAGCTGAGAACCAAACACCGCACAGACACCCACTCCTTCCCCTCTCCTCCCCATCCTCTTAAGGATGGGTAAGAAAATAGAAAGCAGGGTTGCGTCACCCATAATGGTGACTGGGAAAATAAATACCTTCATTCTGGACATCACTGCCTTACTTCCTCTTCCTTCAGTTACATTGTTGAGCACAATGCCATACTGTATGGAATATCCTTTTGGTCAGCTAAGTCAGCTGTTCTATCTGTGCCCCCTCCCAACTCCTTGTGCACTCCTCACCATCTCACAGGTGGGGTGGGGTAAGAAGCAGAAAAGGCCTTGGCTCTGTGTCTGTGATGCTCAGTAATAACCAAAATATTCCTGTGTTATTAACAGTAATAACTAAAATATTCCTGTGTTATTAACACTGTTTCCAGCACAAACCCAACACACCACTCCATACTAACTTCCATGAAGAAAATTAACAGTTAAAACCAGCACATTTATGTAAATAGGATGTTTACTATATAAATAGGATATATAAATAGCTAGAGCAGAAGAACTCTGCTTTTTTAACCAAAACCTTGTATACATCTAGAGCTGCTAAAACACTGAAAAGGAAAAATTGTGCAGGTGAGTGATAAAGCAGGCCAGGGCCAGAGGAAGATCTGTAGCAATGTCAATAGTGATTTCCACAAAGCAGTGTGGAAACTCATGAAGCAAACTGCTTCTCTTCTTTTTTTTCCCCCTCATCTTTCAGAAGCTTTCTAGTTTCCATTTCTTTCCATCTTATAAAATGAATCAGAGATGAGAAAAAAGAGATTTTTAGTTCATTTAACCTATGCCCATAGTATCACGTAGAACTACAGTATCTTCAACAGCGCTGGAGTATCTTCAACAGCGCTTATCTTCAAGAAATTTGATTGGATTTGAGTTGCCATTAGGGAAAAAAGATAGGCATTATTAGAGTCATGAGCAATTTGAAGACATACTAAACTATGACTCAAAAAAGGCCAGTACTGGTCTCTGGCCTCACAGACAAGTGGCTACATCCAGTAATGGTTTTGAGAGTCTTCAAAGCGTTATTTAGTAGATGCTGGAATTAGCATCTAGGCATGATGTTGCAGTCACAAATCTGAAGTTGTCTAAGGCTTTATGGAAGCCACAGGGAAGTTTTAGTTATGTTGCAAAACATAACTGATACACAGCACATACACTAGAAGCAGGAAAACCCACGCTGTAACAGCATGGTGAGAATAAACCCTATCTCATCCTGGAATTTAGAAGCCTGAGCTACACAAGTGCTTCTACTTACTAGAGATTCTTCTAAAAATCTGCTCTTGAGTGTTAAAGCTTATATATACCAGCATCCAAATTAAGTTTTATACTTTTATATAATTCAGTCACAGGTGTTGGTGCTGCTTCCTTGACGTAGCTGAAGTAGAACACTTGTTTACCTAGCAAAGAAGACTGTATACACAATACTGTTTTCTAGCAATATTTCATTAACAGCCTATTCACAAACACAGTTCCTGAAGAATTTCTGCCTTACATGGAAGACTTTCTCTGAGTACTTCTGCAGGACTGAGCGACTCTCCCTTGTTTTCTAAATCCCCTTCCGCTCTCACCAAGAGAAGGAGAGAGACCCACAAAGATGAGATGCACTGGAATCAGTCCAAGTTAGTGATGTGTTCACTACTGATTAGCTGCTCAGACAACATTGCATGATAACATATTGTCTAGTCAGACAGCGAAGTACTGAACCGTATGATCCACCAGACCTAAGTACTGATCAGGGCCAAGTAACATTGAAGTCTCAAGTCAAGAGCTTTTTTCTTTTTAACAGTAATATCTTAAATTTTTTCTTTTTCTTACTATCTAGATAGAAATAGGGGCTTTCAAAAGATGTTGCTCTAACAATACCTTGGTCATTTGTCTCCTGGCAACTCACATTGTGCCTGACTGAGAGCCAGTATTTAAGTGAATTCATGAGTTCAAATACACTATTTGAGCAGAACAAGAGCAGTCTTAGCTCTGAATGCTACTTCTACTGCCCTCTTAATTTTTTTCTAGTATTTTTCTCCATCAGTTTTCAGGACTCTATACCAGTTCAGAAGACTGAGATGATAACTTTTCAGCAGTATTCAAGGCAAAACACATTTTGGGTTGATGCCATGTTAATGGCTATTTTTAGGTGAGAAACAAGTCATTTGCTCACTGGAATTTATAAGATTAATGACACTTCTATATTATCCTGCCAAGAGAATTTAGTTTAAATATGTATGAACTTACACTTCCATACAAATGCAATAGCATGCCGTTCATAAAAAGAATGGAAATAAAGTATGCAAATAATGCTGTGTAAAAGCCTGGTGTTTTATCCACTGTGCATTAAAATTCTTTGTCCAGCAGTGCATTTCACATTGAAATCACTTATAAATAAATAAACAAATCAGCAAACAGGATTAATGTCTTTAAATATTCAAGGTTCCTGACAAAATATCTGACACAATGAATTCTTCTCAATATATAAATTTTGTAATAGGTTATTTATAGTAGCCTAAATTATGTTTTCGTCCTCACATGTACTGTATATATTGTGTGTAGCATTTTGTTCCATCTTTTCCCAATAATTTTATTTTCTTCAAAAATAAATTAAGAAACTGTCAGTATGTTTACCAAGAGGTTTATTGTATATTGGCCTTTCTCATAAGAAAGATACTGTCTGTTAAAAAATGAAAATAGTTTCAGAGTAATTTCAGGGAAACTTGTTCTCATTGCCTGCAAACTTATTCCATCTGTGCAAAGGTGTTGTGCACGTTTGAAGCGATAAGTGTCATCTTTGGAGATACTTGAGTGTGGTGAAAGAGCTAAACAATAAGAATTAGCAGGTTCTCTGGAGTGAATCTTCAGCACCATGAGAAGAAAAGGATTGATAATGCAAAAAATCTGCTGCTTTATTTTCCACCTGGAATGCAAATATCTCCCTATAGTTATTACATGTTGATTTTAAAACAACAAAACTAGCTTCCTTAGGTTAAATTAAATGAAAATAAATGCACTTTCTCAAAGTATCTTTTTTAAGAACAAGTTAAAGCTTATACATAAGAAGAAAGAGCAAAAGAGTGAAGAAAAATTAGAGGGAAGGAATCAGAAAAAGAGAGTAGGAGACAATGAAACTAATTAAATAATTCCTTTGTTGATTAAATGTTTTTATGGATTGCTTCAGTCTCTGAAGTACCAGCTTTCAAGCTAACCAGCATACTCTCTGTCATCTTCTATATTTGTCTACACACCTTTTTATCATGTACTGGTTTTCCTCTGAGATCAGCATATTACAGATTTTCTGCACATGTGACATTTAATTGTATATACAGCTCTGAATGACATGATATTGTTAGACCAAAAGGTGTAGACAAAATTCAGACATGTTTGCTGTTGCTGCAGTTGCGATTTTTGTAGCACTACTTGGGTTTAGTGTCCCTGTTTACAAATGTTTTTTCCACAAAATAAGATAATGTTGTTGTGAGCTTTATGGGTGCAGTTGCCCTTAACTGAAGACGAATAACAACAGAAGATTTAACATAAATCCAAAAGTTTAATATGTGTACCCTTCAAGCCTTATCAATCCAATTAGTACAACCCAATTAGATCAGTTACAGAAAACTGCAGCTTCCTCAAGTTTTGGACATAGAAAAGGATACGATATTTTTAAAATTTTCATCTTTGCGGAAGGCACATGCTCATATCACATTCTACAATGAAGAGTAAGGTCTGAAAAGAAATAATTCCATGCCTGAGATGAAATATCAGCAAAACTGGTTTTGACAATAAAGCAGATACAAACTTATGAAGTATTATGAAGCATTGCCTACAAGCAAATTAATTCTAATTATTCTCATACTGTCTCTAAAAGCTTGGTTTACAAAGCAATTTCACTGATTTCTACATTATTTTCCCACCATAAATGAGGGGAATTTGACCTTTGTTTATGGAGAACTTGCTACACTGGAATGTGGAAAGTAATGGAAATCTTAAGGTTAAGATGATGTGCAGCAGAGAGTACAAAGAGTAAATCAAGCAGAATTCAGAATGACTTTTGAAGAAATAGAATAACCTTTAACATAACCTTTTATAAAAGAGAAATCGGATTTCTAATCCTTTGTTACTTACGTGAAATAAGATTTCATTTAATCACTTGTAGATGTTGTGTTTTCATTGCATCCATCAAGTTACTTAGTCAGATCTCTTATTTCCTTCCCTACAAAACAGAAGGAAACCTGATACCAGGAAAAATAAACATCCCTAAAAAAACCAATCCATCTAGTGATAGATTTTGTTGTAGTTTTTTAAATTAAAAAACAATTGCATTTTTAAAGTCAGCTTTTTTTTGTACGTCAAGTCATGAAAGAAAGGTAGTCATTACAGTGAAATGCTTTAGCATCTCATCTCCAGCAGTGAACAATTTGCATTTTAAAAAAACTGTAAAGTCTATGAAATGGACAATTTCCATAATATGTCAAGAAGAAAATTCACTCTTATTACCAGACATGTCAAAAATCTTCCATATTATCCATACTTGCAGACTTTAAATAAACTCGACTCCATAAAGTTGGATACTCTCCCCAGTGACTAAGGTAAAACAAATATGTCTATTATTCTAGAACATGCTCTGGTGCACAATATTGTTTTCATTCTGCTCCTTGTTTCCTTCCTTCTTCATGTGGAGTTTTATTCTTGTAGCTAGTTCAGGGCAATCTAATTTAAGTATAATTTTATAGGTTTTTGATATAATTGTTGATGTTGCAGAGCTGCTGCAGACCAAGAGAATTTTTTTATTAAGATTTGATGTTTAAACGATGCCTGAGTGGTAGATTTTTTTTTCAGTATTTCACATTCTGTATGCTCAAAAGTTTTAATATTTTCTTTCTAGAGATGATTTTTGATGAACACTCAAAAAGTGTTCTTTGCATATATACTGGTTTATATCTTTTTAATTTTTAAATTAATTGGGTTTTCAATTTTTTTAAATTTTAGAGTTGAATAAGTCATTTTTCATCTGCACTTTTACATTTTCCTGGTCCATACATGAAGCTCCTCTCAAATTTGTTAAATCAGGCCACAAAATCCACCATAACGCTTACTGATAAATGAACTGAAATTCTTCTTGTCTACTGAATTATTTTAGAAATGTTGCTTGAAGCTTATTCAGTTCTTGTATCTACATATTTTTATTCGGTGTAAATTCTAGTTATATATATGGATGCTATCTAAACAAAAGCCTCATCTAACACAAAGCAAAACTAAATCTTCATTTCTATTCTTACAGTCATTCTTGAACTTGGGTAAATGTTGCCTATGTTCTGTTTTCTTTTGGTTCTAGAAAGAATTAAAATGCCCCTAAATTTTTCATATTTATTTTCTAGCGAGGTAGGCTAAGTATCACACAATTTCCATCCTTACTGGATACTACACTTCATGGCATCAAAAGAACAAGGTCTAGGGCTAAGCAAATTTTCAGAGAAATCTAGCTAAGACTTCAGGTTTTCTAAAACCAAATAAAGAAAACAGCATTGGTATGTCACAGTTTGCATTAAACAAAATTTACATATGAACAAAATTGCAAAAAGGAATCACAAACAACATCTCCACAAAACTTTCCAACCGGAGTCTATAACTGAAAAGAAATACAATGACAGCTCCTAAAACTATTTCCACAAAATGATTTTCCATCCTCTGTGGCTGGGCACATTCATATAACATGCTTATTGCTCTACAGCCACAGAGACACATGTCTGTATTTTCTTTCTGTCTGGCTAATTAACATATAATCTATCTGAAGAAGTATTGTTTGTCTAAAACACCAAGTTATTGGCTCATTAGTTAAGTATTCTCATAAAGATGCTGTATTCTTCTCAAGGGCTGGAGAACAGTCTTTGGCCACAGAAATGCCTGCTAGTTTAGCAGTGTCACATCAATTTAAAATACTCTTCATTCATCAGTGCACATGGTTATTGGGAGAAGCTCGTACTTTGTCTGAAAGCAGCATGTGATGTTACAATCTATGGTAAAATAATGTAGGGTAAAGTAGGTCTTGTGTGATTGTCATTTTTCAACAAGTTTTACTCTAAGTGCTACTAGAATTCTAACAGTAGGTGGTGATGTGTTTAGTGAAAAATATTTTCATTGTGGAGGAATCCTAGTTGTATTATTTTATACCAGCAGATGTTATGCAAGCCTAATATGTCTACTAAAAGTAAAAAGAGTTAGTAAAATATAATAAATATTTGAAATTGCCAGAATGTAATGTAAGATAATATCATATATCATATCAACATGGAAACATTTACAGTAATACAATGTTGATAGCACTAATTCTGCATGTGGTGGCTTTAATGATAAAATATTATTTAACATAAATTTTAGCAAACTGATATTTAGAAGCTATTTAAACTATATGAAATCAAAGTAGCTAATAGAGAACAAAGGAAAGATAGGGTGGCATACTGCTTAATATTATTTTTTGAAAACAGTGCTTAACCTATGCTTTTTCTTCCTTGCCCACCATCAGTTATTTCGTACGTCTACAAAATACCAACTTGAGGGAAGTCACGCAGTTTTACAAATTCACCTGCTTTCTGACCTTTTAATGCCAGTGTTGCACGTAGAAGAGGAATACTCTAAAGAGTTTTAAATACCAGAAGTGCATTAGACAAAATACAGCACCTGGAAACCACATATGAAACATTTTGTTTGAGTCCAGATCCTCACATCATGTAAACAAGGATAATTGAGAATTAATGTTTATAGCTGTCAGTTGCTATCAGAAATATTAAATAATTAGACTGATAGCTATAACCTTGTAAGTGTGTGTTTACTTAATAACTGTAACATTACATATCTTGGAGTGACTGCTTGAATATTTATGTTATGAGGCAGAGATCATTGTAGTGCAATCACACATATAGTTAACTTGAAACACTGTGAACTCCTTGAGTATTTTTCAAAATTAGCAACAATTACAATAAAGTCCCACTTTATAATTTAAAATGTTATACTGACATATATGTATACATTTGTCTCATAAAATGCCATTATAGTATTAACTAAATTATAAAACACTTAGAAAGTGGGTAAAATCTATTACAGGCTCCCCGAGCCCCATTTTAAAGACCTGAAATTGCAAATTACTCCATTCCAGGAATTTTAGCAATTAAAGCTGAACCATGCATCAACTTTTTTCCTGGTTTTGGGGTTTTTTTTTAGTTTAATGGCATACATGGCATTAGCAGAGATAAAATTGGAAAAGCTTCAGAAAATTTACTGCCATACAAAAAGCCTAAAGAAAGTACCTTGGTCCCAAACCTTTTTATCTCTCTATATATTTTTCAATTGTATCCCAACATTACACTAATATAATATGTTGAGTTACCTAAGAATTTGTTATGATTTTGGTATATTAAGAACATGAAACAGGTTTTCCTTGGCTTGCATTCTCTGCAGCTATTCATCCTGAGCAGGATGGCTTTCATACTGTCCTTGCTGGCACGTGTTAAGCAAGTGTGGATGCTCCAATCTATTGACAAAACCTACTATGTTTCTGCAAATTATAGGAAGACTGATAGAGAGACTGAAGTTGATACCAGTTTTTATGTTCATTTGATAAAAATACCTGACCTTTCTACTATAGAATAATTCAAATTTTCACTATCAGATTTAGCAAACACAATCTTGAACAATGAGGGAGTTGTTGTTGTTCAGAAAAGCCTGTGCAAAAGCTTTTTTGAATGAGCCTATGCAAAAGCTTTTTGACTAATTCTTTCATAAGTAATCTATTTTTCCCTTGAGAGAGAAGGAGATTTAAGCTTGCTTTTTTCTTTTTTTCTTTATTCTTTTTATTATTCCTATTTTTTTTTTACCTACATGAATAGATTCTTCTTTTTAATTTCTCATTCTCTACCTTTCTACGGGTAAATACTGCAACTAGTAATTTACTAGTACTTTAAAAGGAGCCCATGGATTTCAGCTGAAAAAATATCATCTTCTTTGCCTCGGTGGCAGTACTGAAGAGGATCTGCCAAGACTGAAAATTCATTCTGGCAGCTGGAATAAAGTGTTTTTGTCACTAAGCTAGAAATCATGATGATTTGAGCATTTGTGTTTGATACAATAGACTTAGATTGATTTTTATTATTCCTAATTTTTTCTAAATGAAGACGGTAAAATCATATTTTAGAAATTTGTCCTGGCTATAAAGTAGAACTTTATACCCCAACATAATGTCTTACACCCTGCATGAATAATGTTACTGGAAAAAAGTTCAGGAATGTCTCCTTTACTTTTATGACTCAAAGTCATAGGGCTATTTTTCATTCTATTCTGCTAGAAAATCCAGGGTTACTCTCTCATATTCTCCTCACCCAAAAGAAGAAATTACTAATTCATGAGTGCCACAATTTAAAATATTACATCAACACTGAGTGTATGATTTGGGTTCAGGTTAAAGGAATATACTCGACACCTTTTGTTTTATTTTTTTAAACATCAATCCACTTTCTATAGCGCTATCACAAGTAAAGAATAATCTTGTCTTTCAAGACATAAGGACATGTGCTCGTCCTTACATTTCTGTAAGATAAAATTTGAATATTCTTAAAGAAAAAGTTTTTCAAAATCAATGATCATGGCCTAAAAACGATGGGAAAATGTGAAGTCATCAAAACATAATGACAGAAATGAATGAATGAATGAAAGAATGCATGAATGAATGAATGAGCATGTTTTTGGTCCATCAAAATAGTTTTGCTTTGATATTTTACATTGTGGGATTTTTAATTCCTCTTACTATGTAAGGTTCCTAAGATTTTATTCTAAAGTCATTCTGAGAAAAAAAATTGTTTTCAAAACACCAGAAAATTCATTTCCATGTGTTTAAAAACCCTTAGAACCTATCTCTTGAAAAAATGAATTTGCAAATTAAAAAACTTAAGTTCATCAGTAGATCTCCAGACAGTGAATCTGTTGTTCTTACACCTCTTTACATTGCTTTAAGCATAATGAATTTCCCGTGTATTTTCTTGAACATTTATAATAAGCTTTCTTTTTGTGTTGACCATTATTTATAAGAAATGATGTTCAGATATAAATGCTGCTGCATAGATGATCTTTTCTTTCTCCATCATTGTTTTACCACACTAAATATGAGACAATGGAGGAATGCGTTAAACATTGCTGCACCTGAACATAATGCGGCACTTTCATAATCCAGGTAAAATTTTAATGAGCATTGGACATCTTAAAGGAAAATTTTCCCCTCTAATTCATGGAAAACACCATTAAAATTGTACTCGCTGTATATTCTTTGGGCAGCACTGCTAAATTCATGTCTTATTTTAATCTGATAATCTGTTATAATATTAATTTCTGACCTTGGGATTTTGCATTTATTACACATGCAGAAACACGCAGAAACAAAGCTTTCAAAATACCTTAAAGTAGAACCAGTCAAAAAGACTGTGGTTGGCCTGTACTGGATGTTTCATAAACTCAACCAATTTCAGTTTCACTGTTGCTGCTGTTTCCTGCTGGGTATCTTGAACTATCTGGATCTGCAACTAAAGATTTTCTTTTCCTTTTCTCTGCTGCAGCTGGAAAAAAGATGTTCTATGTAATTCTATTCTTTTATCCAAACTATAACCAAATTGCATCATTTCCCAATTATCCAAGGATTTTCATATCAAGTTCAAAACCTTGCTGAAAGTAGTTTTAGGAGGTTATTGAACTTAAATATCCATCCCTGAATTTTTTCATTGTAAATATAGAAAAGTAATAGTAAAGTTGCAGTTATTTTTTAAGACAGCAGATGTCAAAATATTTTGTTTCATAATTTATTTCATTTTAAATATTTTTAATGACAGATGTTCTATATTTAGATGATCATGTACAATACAATTGCACATAGCTTAAAAAAATAAAAGAAATTTTAAAAAATTTAAAATGTATTGGAAAATAGATTACCATCTTTATTTTTTCTTTTTATATATAAAGCAGGCTTTTCCTTGCCTTTTAAATTGAGGATTAGAGGTCATTCCTCACTATCTGTAATAAACACTGTTTCAATGTTTACCTCCTAGATCGGACTTTTTTCTATTGACTTTTATTGATTATTTATACAGTCTCTTGTCAATATATAATAAAAATACTAAATGATGATTCAAGAACAAAGTGCATCATTGACCACTGCCAAGCAATACACAAAAGTTTCAGGATAAAATAAAACTGTGATTTATATATGATAATCTAGCATAATTTTAATTAATTCTTTAGCCAATCTTATTTTCAGGAATTCTGAGAGCTACATCTCTCAATGACTCCAAAAGAAGTTCTCAGTACTTCAGCAAAGTGCATGCATCCTATTTTATTAATTGTTTCAGATACGTGATACTCCTCGGGGATATGTTCAGTTACTTTTCCAGTTTTCATGACATCTACTGTCAGAAATTGTTTCTGGCTGCAAACAGATGGTGTTTTTCCTCTTATGTAATGTCCTTATATGAAAGATGCAGAATGTGCAGCAGTTAACTCTTACTTCAGACGTCACTTCTCTTCAAAGCCTGTATTAATTCCACCCAATTTCCTTACAGAGAAAATTATATTCCATTTCTATAACCTTTAAGTAAAAAGAAATTGGCAGCACATTTAGCTTCATTGTGGTGTGCAGTCTATTTCTCATTGCTAACATTTGAAAGAAATTAATGTCAGAAATTTGGCCCAAGAAATAGTCTGTTGTTTTGTCAGTATCCAGGTATGTGTTTTTAATTTCTGCCAAGTGAATAGTAATCCACTTTGAATAAAAAGTATTCTGTTAATCCAAAAGAGCCAGCAAAACACTGATTTCTGCTTCCAAGTCTAAGATTAGTGATTGGAGCACATACAACTTCAAGATCAGTTTGCCAGTTTTTTCCACTTTATATATAAGGCAGAAATGTCACACAACCTAAACTAAGGAAGGCAGGAGTAAGTACTCTAATACAAATATATTTGAGATAATCCTGAAGTATTTAATCAGAAAAAAACTGTTTAAAGTATACATTTGCTCAGTTTATGCAAAATTTGCTGAAAGGTCACGAAGAGCTTCTCTTTCTTAAGGTAAGGACTGCTCCATATACTTAAACACAAATATGCTTAATGTTCCTAAATAATTAATTTTAAATTTCCCACAACTTAAAATCATTAATGCTCAATTTTTATTGTTTATAAAGGATTTAATGTATCTCTGCCGTTAAAGGTTCTTAACACATCTGTACCCAGGGGTTAGCATGATCATTCTTTCACAGAGATTTATACCACCAGTGCTAGTTGTAAAGAACATGTCAACTTATCTCTTTTGATTCCCTTTGAAAAGAAATGTGTCATTTTATTAGCAAATACTTACAATTTTTTCAGAGCTTTGACATGAATGAGAACTATTATGAACCCAGTTATATATCAGTGGGAAAAAAAGAGATAATATTTTGGACTCATAAGCCCTTCTCTCAAACTTCAAGCCAACTGCAAGCTTTTCCTTTAAATTATACATAATTACATAGATTAAGTAAAAGGGGTTGGGGTTTGTGTGCCGTAGGATTATATTATCATATAAATAGCTGAGTTTTGTAAAAGTTGATTTTCAGGTTTAAGAAGGTTATGCCAAAAGACATACGATTATATGTGCATCAACCAAGCCTGGGTTGCAATAAGTTTGAAATCCCACATAGAGCTGGAAAAATGGATTATTTATGTGAAAAAGGAATCTTTATTATTCAGTATTGACTTCGAGAACATTATCAGCGTGATACTTACCAAACTAGCATGCTAAATAGATTGAGAAGTAAGAAATCAAAACTGTCTGAAATACTTCTATAAAGTGTAGGTGTCTGAAGTTTTCCTGATCAATGTCTGTTTGCTAGGATGTCTGTATATACAAGAAAATGTCTGTATATACAAGAAAAAATAAATGCAGAAAGGGCCTCGTTTGAAACAACTCCAATGTTTATTAAAAAAAAGAAGCAGCTGTAGAAAAAGAAAAAAAATTCTAAAATAAAACTGTAGTTTTAAAATTTATTATTTTATAGTGTTTTAAATTGTTACCAATATTTGCAAATATCACAAACATTTCATAGATATCTTTATGAAGAGGCTTTGAAGCCTGTGAGATTATCTACCAGCACAAAAGTTGAACAACTAAAACATGTTTGGAGGCTGCAAGATTTCCATAATTTCAAGATAGAATGAAATAAAAATCTAAAAAAATTGAAATAGTTTTATTTCTGGCACAATATTTGTGAATAATTACACTTATTCACCAGAGGAAATAAGAAAAGCTAATGTAGATACACTCAGAAATATTTTTCTTGTCCTCTACAGAACCATGAATACACTTCCACAGAGTTTTCCATGAGATATATTAATGTCTGATTTGCACCATGATTCCCTATTACCTATTAAGAGCTAGAAATTGTTAGATAGGCATTTTTCTACAGCTTAAGATCAACAATTACATTTTTAGAAAACATCTTACATGCCATAGGTCAAAGTAAAAAGCTGTCTTTGTGAGTCATAATTTATAATTATTTTATGACAGCAGAATCAGCACATTTATTTTTTATGCACAGGCAAGATTGACAAAGGGCTAAGGTGGCATCATCTTAAGGGTGTATTTCCTGTATAATTTATGATACTGTAAAGGAGAAAACTTTTTTGCGTTTTAAAAGGAAAAGTTACAAATATACATATACAATCTTTGATTTTACAAGAACAGGTATCTCAACAAAGTGTAGAGGGTTTTTTTTTTAATTTCACCTTTCTGATTTAGGGTTTTTATTTTTGGCTGAGAAACTTTAAAATTAGTGTTTTATTACTACTCTTCTAAACCGAAGTTCGAAGTACAAGGGCATATCTCATTGCAATTTAGATAGTTATATAATTTTTTGGGAAATATCAATTACTGGGATTACATAATATTTTGATATTATTTTTCTAGAGAATTGACATCTTCTTTGCTTCTTGTAAAGTCAGACTCTCAGGGAACTTAATTTAGGAAACAATGCTTTCAGAACTATGCAAAACTTGTTTCCAACATCATAGATATCCAAGCATAACAAACTTTAACACAACTATTTGCCTTTACTTGTTTGAGGA
>VZRR01008425.1:88970-196657 GCA_013398015.1 Oreocharis arfaki | reverse complement strand
AAAAACAACAACAACAAAAAAAAAAGAGACATCCAGGAAGCAAAGATGTCAGCTGGAATAAAGCCAAAGAAATATTTTCAGTACTGAATTTGCTCTCTAATTTTGCTCTCTCTTCCATGTGAAACGTCATGTTTGGAAAATTGTTTCTGAAGTAAAATATGATTTACATTCTTAAAACAAATGGATACTGCAAACAATTTTCCAGTAATTTCTATATTATTGCCACATATGCAAAATACCTGAGAGCTGGTTTTAGACCTGGGGTTTTTTAGCTCTTCCTCTCATTAATTCTGCCGTATGATTTGTGCGTGAAGAACTGTCTTGACTACTTTCACTGGTTTAGAATGTTTATTTGATGAACTCCTTTTGTCATCCTCCAGCTCTATGTTTCTCACTTGTCTGAGCCTATTCCTCAAGACTTTATTTTCCCACGTCCTTTTATTCCGCAGTCTTTGTTTTGTATTTTCATTGGGGCCAAAGACATCTTTGTGAAAAATGTGTTCTCTTTAATGAACTCTTGTTTTTTCAGGTGATTTGGCAGTAGTTGTCTGTCAAGAATATAGATGGGCTGCAGCTTTGTTGTTCTAGTGTAAAAAAGTAAAAAAGTAGAATCCAGATCTTCAGGATTATATCATAGTTATATTTCTGTAAGAGGTGATTTCGATGCAAAGGACTTTTCAAGAGTAACACAGAGCAAACATAAGGCACTCATTTATCTCTGTGAGAAGGGGTTGCTTTAGGTGATGTGTATTCCCAATGGATTTGCACATATTCTGCAGGTCTGATGCATACAGAATAATGTCAGACTGGGTGCACAATCTGCTGGTGTTGCAGAGCTATGGCAGAATTCATTGTCTTGCAAACAGTTTGAAACTGAAAAAATCTCAAATAGGTAATGAGGTGGCACAGCCTTGGCCAAAACCTTTGCAAACTCAGACCACACAGGGCAGAATACAGCACAAAAGTATAGGTGATGAAGACAGGCTAACAAGACTAGAAAGAGATGGATACAAAACCAAGAATAATTCTAGTGAAATTATAAAGAACATGTAGTACTTACATTCTATGGGTTCTTATAGAATATTTGTCAAGAAAAGTAGACACCACTTGACCTCAGTTAGGGACTTATGTCTAGCACCCTAGTGCTGTACACAACTGTATACACTATATTGGCAATCACCATAAATACCTGATCTCATCTTTGCATTGCGCTGCAGCTAACTGGAAGACAAGCTGATTTTTTGTTTTGGGGTTCTAGTGGACTTTATGACAAGCTCTTGTCAAGCATATATACTTTTTTCAGTTAGTACTGTGCAACTCGAAAGGTTGCTCTCCACAAAGAAAACAAAGTAACTGAAATGTAGGACATTTGACATGTTCAGTTGAAAAGCCACATTCTCTTCTTAAAAGCCTGAATTCAGTAGAGTTTCAGCAATCCCTGAAGAAAGAATTCTTGCAAGTGGAATTGCTGCTATCTTTGTAACTCTCAAACGGCAGTCAAGTGCTTATGCCATAATATAAAATTCTCCATTATGCAACCAATAATAAATTTGAATTTGAAAACCAAATTCGTGAAATACAAACTCTAGAAAGATTTTTGCTTCCTGATGTAGTCAGCATATGATGCCCCCCTCACCAGGGCCAGAAGTTGGACTCGATGATCCTTGTGGGCCCTTTCCAATTCAGCATACTCTATGATTCTATCATCCCTGGATGTGGTTAAGTAGAGATGTTCAAGAAAACGTCCAGGGACAGAAAATCTGATTTTAATTTTGTACAGCGTTTGTAACATTGCACATGATGTCATTTCTTCCAGTATCTCATCTTCCAGTGTGGGAGGTGTTTGGTTAAAGGTTGTTGTCCTTACTCTTACAGCCTTTGCTCTTGCTGCAGGTTACAGGATGGGAGAAAAAGAAATAATGCATGGGAACATCACATGTTACCTGACATGTCTTTTGTGGCCTCTGCAACCTCTCCAGAGCACAGTCCTTGGTTGCCTGGTTGCCACCAGGAATACATTGGTTCTAATTTGGTGATGAAGGTGACAGAAAGTAGAAAAACAGCTGGATATATAAAATTAGATTATAACTGCAAATGGATTTGTGACATTGTATGGGATATTATATCATTATTTACATTGCAACACCAAACAACATTTTTGCCAGCACAGACTATTTAGTTAATTCGTTACTTACTTAATTCAATAACAAAACTTTTTTTTCATGACAGATCAAGTATTTAAGGTAATATATTATAATCAATCAGATTTCTTTTTCAGGTACACAAATTAAAAAAATTGTTCGCTAACTTCTTCATACTAGTGCAACACATTTCTCTAATGTGTAGGGGATTTTCTCTGCTGTTAATGTGAAGTCCTATCACTTTTCAGATCTTGACTTGTAAAGGAGGAACTTTCCATCCCACCGGATTTTTTATTCCCACATCATTTTTTTCTTGGAAATGAAATCTCTTTCCTAATTAAAAATAAAGAGAATTATAATAATTTTAAAAGAGCCTATACATGTTTATTTTGCAATTATTTTAAATATATTCTTTTCCCATCCCTGTTCCTGAGTAAAAGCAATGGCTCTCACACAGATCACCTGAAAAGACTTTTGACATAAAAAGTTATTAATCTTAAAGGTTTTAAATGCAACATTTCAGCTTTCAGAAATTGTACTTTGATAACAAAATTAAAATGAATTGAAGAAAAACTAGCCAGTCCTAGTTGGAGTTATTGTCAAATGATTTGTAGACTATGTCTTGACAGGTATTTTTCCTGGTGTTTTATCTAAACATGCCATCAGAACTTTACCAAAAGGATAACTGACATTAAATTCACATTTCATGTCACCCAAACCTAGAGAATCTCAGAAGAAAAAGTTGGCATTTTATTTTTTTTAATCTCACAGTTGTCTCCAGGCCAGATTTCAGAAACTTTCTCTAAATAGTGAAGGTCTAAAGCTTTTCATAATTTATAAAGTACTTAAAAAATTTAAAAGGCATACTAAGATGTGTTATTCCCACGAGCTGCCATAATGTTGCTCTGCTGTCCTCTGGGCCTAGGGTAGTCTTATTCGCAGCCCTATTGAAGAGGGCAGTAAGAATTATCCTTCAATCTTCCTCATATCCATAAAGTTCAGAGTCTCATTTGTAACGAGCAAGTGACATGAACTGATAATTAGAATGCCCTCAAACACTCTCAAAGAGATGTTGAGGAAAACCTTCCTTTACGAAAGCTTGACTGCTTGCCATTTTGTAGATAAACCTGAGTTTTGGTTGATTACAAAGTGATAATTTCTGGATTGAGTGAGAATGTATATATACATTATTTTCCAGATAAAAATTAGAGAAGAGAAAATGGCCATAATCTGCTGAAGTAACTTCTAATTTACCATTATTGCAATCAAACTTCTTGATTCTAGCCTAAAAATTGTTGCTTTCCTAAGAAAGAAAATACACTGTTAAATCAAATCTCTTGTTATATGTCCTGATAAAGCAAAGTTCTGTGTCTGGTTACTGTGTTCTGTTGTTGTCTTTCCTTTATCTCATATCATCAAATGTACTAGCTAATACTCAAAAACTAGGTAAATGTATAATACAACAAACTTCCACTACTAATTCCAATGTTTTTTACATGCCTACATACTATATCTGTCCTATTCAAATAATTTTTGTTGTTTTCAAGGATAAAGAGGAAAAATGTTATTTTTAGTACCTTTTAATGTAATACTTCTATTACTGAATTGTTTTAAATTGATTGTATAGACAAAGTCCCTCGAGATATTCATTTTTGCACCTTTAATCCAAGTGTGTTGTTATCTTCACTAGTCCTTGTCCAATTCTTGTGACGATTCTGACAAGACTATTTCTTTGACTGATGTTTGATTTTGATAGCAACCAGTGTGCTATTGTATTAACAAAAATCTACCCATTTTATTTCTTACCATTTCTCTAGTGATGTTCACTAGCTTATTTCAGATGCCACAGTGTTTTAAACTGACAGAGGGATGAGTGTCCTTATTTTCAATTGTCTTTTAAAAGGAAAAATAATTCAATATGAAATAACTGTTAGCTCAATGCAATTTATTTTCTATTTTTTCCTATGAAGTACAACAAACAAATATATGATTTAAAGATAATTCTGGGCATATTTAATTGCACTACATAGATCCTAGAGATAGAATTGATCATTATTCTGCTAGGAGTTGCCAAGGTGTTTCAGACAAGCTCTTTTTTAAAATTTTATTTATGACATTTATTCTAATTTTAATTGTTAGTCCATGAATAAGACTAAATGCACAATTTTATCTTTTTATCTCCATCATTATAAAAATTTCTTGGGATTTTCTACTGACAGCTAACTATAGTGCCTATTGTATTAGGGCACTTCTTAATTAAGAATAGTTTCTTAATACTAATAGTTTTCTGAAATGCTATGTAATTTAGAAGCACTAATGTTGTTATGGTTCTTTATGTGCAAGGTGTCATAAAGTTGCGTGTAATAACCTATTTTTTCCTCTTAATTTATTTACCTCTAAATATGCCTCTAGGCATCCTGTAAAAATGTTCAGAGGGAAATAAGAGTGTATCAAGAACAGAACAGAAACTCAAAAAATCTGAATCCTATTTGCACATGACCAAAAAGTCATACAACAGCAAATCACTCAATTCCTCTTTGAAAGAGAAACAAAACCTCTCTTGTCTGACTTCGAAGTCTAGGACAAAAAGTCTGTCTCTTATTCTGTGTATAAAAAATCTAATCCTAATTTGGGAATATTCTATAAAATCAGATATTATCTTGACAATCCTTACAGGAAAAAATAAGCAAAACCATATATGGTTATTCCTGAATAGAATTTTCATGTGTCTTCTGATTTCTACTTTTTAAGCATTTCCATAATATGTTGATATTTAAACACTGATTTTTTTTTTCTTTTTAAAGGACAACAAATGGCCTATTTATGCATCTATGACTTTTTTTGCAGTGGCCTCAAGGAAAGCACTGCTTTAAGGTTCCTGTCAAAGGAATTCAAAGGAAGGTAACTTCAGTAAATAGTTTGAGGATTTGGGTGCTATAAGGACGATCTTCAGCACAGGATGAAGAGTTGAAACCTCAGGTACACTCCCCAGTTACAAGCCCTTCAGTTCTGTAGGTCCCTCCCTTGTTAAAAGGAGGATTTAAAATTCCACCAGTTTATACATGAAAGATATATATGATCTAACTGTTCTTAATTAAATTTCCCATTGCTATTACAGTCAGTAATGACCAGGAAAGTACAATATGAGCAGGAAATCTCTGTTACTCAGATGGGCCACCTGAAGTGTCTAATAAGGAGTTTATGCATCATTAGCCTTTCTCTAGTTATTTAGATGTCCATCTACTTTGAAATTTTTATTTTACAAGTCCATTGCATGTACTTATAACTTGTTTGGTTGTTTGTTTTTTTTTTTCTACTTTAAACAGATTACTGTTACCAGGTTTTCACAGAACGAGGCATTTTCACTTTGGTACTATTTTTCTGCAGGTGATTGAGAAGGTGATCAGTTATAATTTTAGCAGAGAACTGGGGCTTCTTACATTTAAACTCAAGTGAGAGCACAGAAAAAATGGTTTCAGTGAGGCATTATTATATATCAATTTCAACCGGCTACGTTTTTATTTTACAAACTGTATTCTCTTTACGAATGTCATTGATATGCTAGAAGGTACACTTCTGCCTGAGAAGCATATTTAGGGGTGTAGGTTAGGCTTCTATTACTCCTGGACATAGATACAAAAAGAAGCATAAGCTTTGCTTTCTGAGTGCACTTACAACCATATGCAGTTCTGAAGTGCAGCATTTTTTGTGGATATCATAAATATTCTCACCCTTAAGTAAGTGAACCACAGAATCAGAGACTTGCTGAGATTGAACCCCTAGAGGTCATCTGGAAAAACACCCTGCTTAAAACAGGATTAGCTTGAACAGGTTGCTTAGGAATGTGTCCAGTTAGGTTTTAGGTTTTGAACAATTAAAAGGACAGAGAATCTGCAGCTCTTTGCAATCAATTCCAGTGTAACTACCCTCACTGTATTTTCTATCAGAATTTCCACTCTTCCTGTTTGTACCCAGAGCTTCTTGTCATGTCGTCAGGTACCACTGAGAAGGGTCTGGCTTCATATTCTTTACTCTTTCTATCTCATATCCTTTGAAAATTGCATAATGATAGTCCAGATAAAGTGCTGATTGCTAGAAGTCGAGAGCATACACTAGGTAAAAATACTTTTGTACTTGTTCTCTTTGTCTTCTTCTTTCCCTAAATATCTCTCTCTGTTCTGGCTTCTGTTACACATGGACGAATGAGGAGAGAATCTTTATCCAATGGAAATTCTTTTATAACTCTATATGTAAGCCATTCTGGGAAATAAAAATACTGCAATGTTTTAGATAAAAGCTTGATCCTCTGAAGTAAAATCCTGGTTTCTAGTTATGCAACAGAGAGACCAAGTTGTCTGTCTTCATAGAAAGAGTGAGTTTGGTCTGATATTCTTAGGGAATTAAAGGTATATACTGGGATTGGTACTTTCATATTGAAAATCAATGAGAGATATCTATCAAAGTAATTTCATGATTTTTATACATTCATCCCATCATTTAAACATTTAATTTTGAATAGCATGATGGTTTTGTTCAGTGTATTCAATATCTTCAGTAATAGTGGGAATGAAGACAAAAATGTTCAAGCTTGAGGAAAGATATCAGAAAGTTTTGTCTGAACCCATCAAGTTTGCAATATTAGTCCCAAAGTGTCATAGATACAAGGGGTTTTTTTTGAGAACCATAGAAGGAGGGAGGTAAAAACTGCTCAATTTGTCAAACTTCTCTTTCCCATTACATTTTACTCTGACCAATATACCAGTATCATGAAATGGAAAGAAATAACAATGGTTAAGCATGAATTAACTATAAACAAAACATCAAAACCCTTTCTGTAAAAGATAAGATGGAGAATTAGATGAATATGTAGTTTTGTTCTTCAATCTAGAGCTGACTGTTTGCTTTACAGTCTCAGTGATGGGAGAGGATCATAGGATCATAGAATCATAGAATGACCTGGTTTAGGAGGAGCCTTAAATATCATCTAGTTCCAACCCTCCTGCCATGAACAGAAACACCTTTCACTAGACCAGGTTCCTCAGGGCTCCATCCAGCCTGGCCTTGAACACCTTCTGGGATGGGGCATCCATAACTTCTTTGGGCAACCTGTTCCAGTGCCTCAGCACCCTCACAGCAAGTTAGTTCCTCCTAACATCTAATATCTCTCTTTTAGTTTGAATCCATTCCCCCAGTTCCTGTCACTATATGCTCTTGTAAAAGTCCCTCTCTTTCTCTCTTGTGGGCTCCCTTCACATACTGGAAGGCTGCAATTCACTCACCCTGAAGCCTTCTCTTTTCCAGGCTGAGCAACCCCAATTCTCTCATCATTTCCCCACAGCAGAGGTGCTTCAACCCTCTGATCTTACTCATAGAGCTCCTTTGGACTCGCTCCAACAGGTTGATGTCCTTCCTGTGCTGAGGACCCCAGAGCTGGATGCAGCACTGCAGGTGGGGTCTCACAAGGGTGTGGTAGAGGGGATAAACACCTTTCATTGATACTGTTTAGTCCTAAATTTTGTACATATATGAATAATTCACTTAATGTGGGAAGAGCTGTTCATATTGACTAAGCAGATGAATAAAATGTCTGTAAAAACATGCACAAAAACCACGCTGATAGTGACATGGCTGTATGTGAATTTAATGTGCATACACACTTTGCCTATGACTCCCTTCATAGCCATACATGACTTCATAGTTGTGCAGGAAAAAGTGTGTACCTAGTAAGGAAATATTTGAAATAACTGAAATATCCTTCAATAAAAATTTCTCTCCAATTATTTTTTCCCCAACTGAATAAAGCTTTAAGTCTTTTATTCTTTTTCCATTTAGCTTCAAGACTAGAAAGGCAAATGTGTTTTTTGACCTTTCTTATATATTGGCACATTTTAATATGTATTTCAGCATTATTAAGATATTATTGTTTTTCTGTGTATCAGTGTCATTTTTACAATCAGGTTTTCTCACTGAGTGAACAATTTTTGATTTTCTTAGTAAGATCTTTATAATTATTCTCTAACATTACTCAACATTCTTGAAAATCCACTTCTATCTTTCAATTGCAAAACCACATTCTGTAATTTAGAGTGTATTTTTAATGTCATTTATTTTGTTCAGTATTAGTTGTCAATATATCATCATTTTGCATACAAAATGTTTATTTCAGGCATAGTACCGAAGCCGCAGCTTTGATGAAATTTTACATATTTGCTTTGCTATTGGGAGTTATTTATCCAGCTAAAGTGATCTAATGGCCTCTGGTCACAGGTTTTTTTTCACTTCAGACTGTTTCATATTTATGTGATGCTGAGAATATGCCTCTCTTTTGTAATGTCTATAATACATTTAAAGTTCTGTGTGTCCTTCCTACTTCAAGAGCTAAAATAATCTGGGTAGTTTGCCTTGAAGTATGTTGGTCTGCCTTCAAGTTGATAACATGCACATTTACAGTACAAGTTCCTCAAACATTTAAAGTGGTTACTGTTATCCAATGTCCTTGTCCTTCATGATTAAATTTTGAAAGTCACATTTGTTTCATCTTTTCTGATGAAAAGTGTTATCAGCAAAATGAGATTGGTACACAACTTAAACATCTCTTTCTAGTACCCCTACAGGGATGTGATGGATGTCATTATGCGGACCTGAAATGTGCATTCTCTGCATTTCTTCCTGATATTTCTACAGACTGCTATTAATAGAAAAACGTGCTTTATAAATCCTGCCAGGTTTTCAATTGCTAGGTAAAATCTAAGCTGTTTGACATAACTCCAGTACTTTTTAATTAAGATAGTTAATCCTTCTCTGTCAAGAAGTTATTTTCTTATACGTGTTTCTTTTCTCATATATGGCTCATTTATAACATTATTTAGCACTTTGATATTTTTTGTGCATGCCCTGTTATTTTAGATTTTTATTGGACTGAAGAATATTTCTGTTATGCTAATGTATTTTTCCATTTCTGATTTAGTTGCTGCCAGTAAAATCAACTGTTTCAATTTTTAATATCTGTATAAAATAGAATTAATATTAAAGTAATGCTTTCTTTCCAGCAAAAGTTGGTATCCAATTACTGTCATTTTCTTCAACATGAATGTCAGATTTTTTGAGGCTGCTGTGATCTTGTTATTTTCTAATAATAAGTGAATTATTTTTAAAGTGACATGAAGATAATCAGTTTACTGTGATGACCTTATTCATCACTAGCAGCACTTATCTCTCTAAGAGTCACCTTGACTTCTCTAAGACTTCACATGGTATAAGCTAAATACGTTAAAATGCCTCTCAATTTGGCAGTCATACTGGATTTGGCATTCCTTTCTGGAGCCACACCAGCAACTGGTTTCCTTACCTGCAAAGCGAGCGAGCAGCTGTGTATCACTTAGTGGCCGGCTGGGGTTGAACCACAACAGTCCTCAGCTGGGATCAGACTGATTTGAGATACATATGTACATGACAATCTCTGAGCAAATGGCTCAGGCTATGAATGTTAACATACAGCATAGGTCAGGAAGACTTTTTGTTATTACTCAGTAATAAATTATTACTTGAGTACATCAAATACTCAGCCATATCTCCAAGAGTTATGGAGCTTTGGTGACTTGCATAAATCACTAATTGCTCTCTCTGGTTTCTCCTAAAATTTGTCTTCCACTATAATTTTTCTTCTCCTAGGAAATAAGTGTTTCTGATATCCTCAGAAAAACTAACTGATCGGATTTCTCATCTGTTTCTCCCTTTCCCTATCAGTATAACACCATGCTGCTTTGGGTTTCTTACAAAATTTCTCAATACTACTCCTCCTGCTTATCTTCTTCCTTAGATTTTCTTTCCAACTGGTGTATGTACATATAAAATAATGTCATAACTTTGTACCTTTAACTCTAGCCCCTGACCTAAAACAAAACAAATAGAAGGCATATAATATATTCTGAACTCATCTGTCCTTCTTTCCTAAATCTCTGGTTTACTGTGATGTGACTCTTAGAATTGGATTCTTTCCATTCAACTCCTGTTCTCTTCATCTCTTTAGAAGCAAGCAGTGAATTTTTTTTTTTCTGGTAAAAGTCCTTAATTCTTCATCAAGCTTTCCAGTTTTGTCCAAAATGTACATGAAAAACAGGTGACCCTTCCTTGTTGTTGTAATTTTTACCACTCTTGAATGATCAAGTCTTTCCTCCACCTTTTCTACTGTACAGTGATTTTGGTGTAGATTATTAAGCTTTACATCAGCTTCAGATATTTTTACAGTGTAGAGCAAATAAAGATCTTAAATACATCAGCCTCATGGCATCATATAACACAAGACTTCTCTTCTCATGTGTATCTTACCAAAAGGAATTAGCTTTCTCTGACAAAAATAAACTCAAAACAAAACTAAAAGATACTCATAATTGTTTAAGTACGGATTCTCCTCAAGGTTTAAATGTTTTAACCAGATCAGGACTAGAACTTTTACCTTTAGCCACGCCTTCTGTATGAGGACACAACTGTACATAAAGTGTGCTGTGTCTTCATCAAAGAAACAAAACCTCAAGTAAAAACCATTTTGTCTAGTTCGCAGACTAAAAGAAGAAGAGACTTTTTTTTCTAGTAATTCATTTTTTTCAAATGTTCTTCACAGTGGAAACTGTGGTGCACAATTATGTAAATTAGTGGTTAGTAACAAAAAGGTGATTGAATTGAGATTCATGTTCATGAAAAGATGAGCAAATTCATAGATGCACAAAGTAAGACATAGACACATGCAACGTATCGGGTTCAAACTTAATTAGAACCAAAGGTTTCTCAGCTTTAATCTAGTGGCATTGACTATTTTTAGTACTGTATTTAACCCCATACACATTAGAGAAAAAGCATGAAAAAATGCAAAATTGCTTTTAAAAAATTATCTCACTTGTGAATTACATATGCTTCTTGTGCAGTGTCCCAAAAGTGTCTACATTAATCCTATAATACAAAAATGTCTAATTAGAACAAATTTGATAAGCAGTTATCTGCATTAAACATATGTGTCACCACTCTTTGTACAAGTAAACCTATTATTTCTAAATGAAATCAGAACCATTAGATCAGAAAGGCTTACTGAAATAGAACTTTCTTCATTACTAAGCAAAATTGGGGATTTCTGTTTCAGAAGGGAGCCCACATATCATTTCAAAGTAAATGACAGTAACAGACATAATTAGCACTATGAAGTGTTCAAGAGTCTTGAGGAAATTAGTATGTGTTGAGTTTGAATGGACAAGATTACTTCTTAGGTATTGCAAATATGTATTAAGTATATTAGCGTTTTAAACAGGCTTACAGAGAAATAGACAGCATAAGAAGCAACACTCTGGGAAATGAATCTGAATAGATTGCAAAACTCTTTATGTGATTAGACTGCTTCAAATTTGGTTTCATCCCTGGATCTTTATGTAGTTGTGAAACATTATTCATCAGTCATGGAAAGATCTGTAAGACAGGGCTCAGTGACATTGTTGTTAAATGGATTTTTATATACCACTCATTATGTGTGACAGAAACAGTTTAACAGTCAGAAAAGGGGGCTTTATTCACCACTTTTCATTCTTCTTTGTGACTTCTAGGTTTTGGATATCTACATGTCTTAGTTACTTCCACAGATGATAAGGAATAATGCTATTTCACCAAAACCTGTGCTGGTTCATGGTTAGTGATTCAATATTTGTCCAGCCAATTTGTGGGAATGTTAACCAGCTTAAGCAGATAAATTATATGTTACTCATCTTTTTCTGAGTAACTCTATTATCTTTCGAGTAATATTCATATAAGGCTTGATAAAGTCAGATGATGAAGCTTGGAATTCAGCAAAACCTTACCTGCAATTCTTTTTTAATGAGACACTTATAGAGGGGCAAAATAAGGCAATGTAAAGGTGACTTCTCCCACATGCTCATTTAGGTTTAACCATTTACATGCTTCATGCTGTTCCCTTGGGTCCTGTCACTGGTCACTAGAAAGAAGAGATCAGTGCCTGCCACTCCTCTTCCCTTTGTGAGGAAGTTGTAGACTGTGTAAGTTCTCCCCTCTGTCTTCCCTTCTCCCGGGTAAACAAACCGAATGAAGTCAGCCAGTCCTCATATGGCTTCCCTTCTAGAACCTTCACATATCTTTATGACCCTCTTTTGGATACTATCTAATTGCTTTAAATCCTTCTTATACTGTGGTGCCCCAAACTGCACACAATATTCAAGGGGAGGCTGTACCAGCTCAGAGCACAGCGGGACAATCCCCTCCCTTGCCCAGCTGGCGATGCTGTGCCTGATGCCCCCCAGGACACTCTTGGCCCTCCTGGCTGCCAGGGCACTGCTGATTCAACTTGCCATCGACCATGAGCCACTTGTTTTGCTAGGATGCTCTCTCTAGGCATTTAGCCTCTTTTCTCACAGTTTTTCCTCACAGTTTTGCTCAGACTGAAACAATACTTTTTTTACACACAAAAGTTTAATTCATTTTCCTCCCTCACATCTATGTTCAGTGAAGTTACTATTTTCATTTACGAATTCTACTCTATTTTTTCCTTTGGATAATCTAAAAAAAAAAAAAGATTGCTGCTTTCCCATAGAAGGAAAAAAAAAGCCAAAAATCAAAATAAAACACAGAACACTACCTCAAATAAAAAAAACCCACACCAATGAAGCAAAGCTGAGTGATTTCAGTGTGTGCTTTGGTGGAAACAATTAAACCTCAAATATCTGATGTTATGTTTCAGTGAGCATGTATTCAGATCAGACTAGAAAAAAGATCTTAGCCTTACTATTCATTCTGTACAACTGTTTTGCTTCTTAAAATTTCAAGAGTTTTTTTTCTGCAGTGAGTGAACAGTATGTTTGGAAAAACCCAAGAGTGTCATGCATGTCTAGGAACAGGTCTTGATACAATTTTTCAAGAGATATATTGGAACATATGAATGTATCGATTGTTGTAAATATTTACCTCCTCAGATATTTAATCCATGTACCTTGATTTCTTAGTTCTGCCTTATTGAAAATTTAGTTCCTGCTTCATTTCTAGGCATTTTTAAACAAAATCTGTTACAACATATCATGTTTGCTGCTATATATCTTCGTGAATTTACAGTATTGTGAGCAAGAATATTTGGTGAGAAATAGCCATATGCTTTCATTTTCACACATATTTTGTACACATTGCAAATATTTCCAGGATGGATTTTCATTATCTCACTTGGTATAATTGTGCCGCTTAGTTAATTTAGAGTGCCTCCTTATTTAGTTATTTTGTTCATTAACTTTGTAGGGCAGAATATAGTAGCAGAATTTATGGTAATTGAGATTAGCTGTCTTGATTTCGATTTAGTTTTCTAGAAAACAAAGTATGCACAAATTACACACAAGCAATTTATGTTTGATGTTTAGTCTCCAAAGTTTATAGATACTGGTTTGTTCTTTTCATAGCTCTAAACACACTAAAACCTACTGCGCTCGCTATTCTATTAATTATGGGCTATTCCCATTCTACAGAATTGCCCTGTTTGTTCCTTCTTTAGTTTCAGTAGCAGATGTTTTTGTCTGGACTTATTTATCAGTAATAACTTAATCACATTGGACCCATACCTCCTACATTCATAGGTTTCTTAAAAGCACAGGGCAATATCATCCTCTAGTTATGTGTGTTCTTGAACACTACAGTATCTACAAAGTAGTAGGATCTACAAAGCCCTCTGCCATGTGAAAAGGGGGATTTCCTCAACTCTTTATTGTCTGATTTGCCTGTCAGCACCCCGGGAAAGCCGAGACCCTTGTGCCTGAGCCGTCTGTCAGCATCCTGACAGGGGGAGCCTTCACTGAGGAGTCCTGCTGGATCAGAGAGCACTTTGACTGACTTGTTCAGGGACACACCAACAGCATAAAGGAGACCCCTCAGCAGGTCTTCCCACTTTAGGACCCTTCAGTGGTTCTTCCACTTTATTTGAATATGTTGCCTGCTGCTGAGGACTGCCAGCACCTGTGAAGGACTCACACCAACACAATCACACTCCTTTTTAATATAAAATTGTAACAGGTTAAGGTTCAAGGATTGATGGTGATAGTATCTGACTGCAAAAATGTATTCAAAGCAATACACACACAAGTTCTAACCCCCAGTTAAAGTATTTAGTGTGCATAGAGTATGATTCTTGTAGACTGCTACAAGACCAATAGGTGTCTCCTCAGGGGACAAGACAGGTTCAGCCTGTCAGCTGATCCCAGCAGCTATGATGGAGTCTTACCTAACTTTTCCCCATTCTCAACTTACTTTTATATTATTTCTTTATATTAGGTGGAGCTCAAGTGACTCTAGTCATACATACCTTTGTTACTGATGGGTGTACAGCCAATAAAAAACAGAATGCATGCCCAGAGAGGGTTGGTTGCACCTTGGAGGCAGGTGCCTTTGAGAAGGAGGTGTGCATTAATATTACCATTAGGTTATAAAAAAACCAAGTTCATCTGAGGAGAGCAATTTTGTCCCAGATGCTGGCTCAGCAACAAGGAAGCTTCTCTGTCCCCTGACTGACAGGTATTATGTGGATTCTCAGCTGCAAAGTACCACCGAGCTCCCCTCCCTGCAAGGATTTCAACAGAGCCTGGCTGCGGTGTCCCCACTCTGCACCCCCCACTTTCCACCCCGCTTTGCAGGCGCTTATGGCTGCAGATCGTCTGTGCAGGCAATCATTGCAGAATGAGCTCAGGTTTTGAGCATGCCAGCTGCATTCCATCCAGGGAGTACCAACCCCATAATTTCCGTACCGTTATAAGTTCTGTTAAGATGTGAATATAACTTCGCAGTTTCCTCTAATTTTATACACAGCCATCTTGCCCTAACCTCACCACACAATATCATAACTGACAGAAAATTGGTTTATCCGTTCAAAAGTTAAAACTATTTTCACATATAACTTCAACTCAGTGGAAAGGAACAGTGAAATATTTATATAAAGAAAATCCTTAAGGAGGTTTTCTTATAAAATTGTGCAAGTTTTAGTCGGCGTTTTTCATCAATGCAGGGATGGGGATGAAGCATTTCTGAACTGAATTTATGAATCAAATTAACTGACCAAATCTTTTTCTGTGGATATGCCCTTAAAATATAAAAGATTTCCCCTTATAGTTAGTATAATTTGGGCATCAATGTTGCAATTGTCACACTTGAAATATTTAAAATGGAATATCACATTGCCTAAGCTAACAGCAAGAATTCAGACCACTGCAGTCCCAAGGCTGAGGACGTGCATTCTCTTCTGGGACTGTTTGTGCCAGTAAAGAGGTTCTTGCTCCTCTGTCCCCAGCTTCTAGTTACTGACTTTCTCTGTTCCTATTCCCTAATGTATTCTAAAAACTGTTTCACTGTAACCCATCTCATCTAACTGAAATGCTAATAAAGAACTAACTACAGTTTAACTAGGTAATTTTGTCGGAAGATTAGGAATCATTTGTCTGCTCCCTGAGCGCATTATTTATACACTAGTAAGTTACATCTCATTTCTACTTACTAGCTTAAAGAGAAAACCATTATCCTCATGACCATTCACTTCTGACTATAGGGCTATTTTGACTCCTTTATTTACTGCATCCTCCAGTTTTGCTCACTGTAATTTTCAGCAGAACTTCACACTTCAGTGCCAGTTTAAAAAGAAATCAAATAAATTGGTCCCCAGTCTGATCACTGAGGAACTTTGATATCGACAGCACAGTAACGGTGTTCCATTTTGTTTTTCCTCCTATTCATTTGCATTTTCTCTGCCAGAGTTGTAATTTTGCATGCCAATATACTTTCTGGAGGAGCCACACAGCTACAGTGCTTTCCCAGCCTCAACATATGCTTGGTTTTTATTAATGAATACTACATTTGTTTTGCTATTGTTATTCTAATGAATAAATTAGCCTGTTAATACACCAGTTGACATTTATTTACATTTCATACAAAGTTCTTACTACAGATCATCTTTTGCAATTAAACTAAGGTCAAAGGCACAACTACTGAATACTTGCTAACACAACAGCAATACCTAAGTCCAAGCCCTCAGAGAATCCTCTGAGTATCTAGGCTCTTGTTCCTAATTCAATCTTTAGCCAACAATTGAAACTGTAGGATTAGAAAATGAATTTCAGAGCAATTACATTTGAGAAACTGTTATAATAAAGACATTGGTGAATAGAAGTCTCAGAAGTGTCAGCGAGTTTTGGTCTTTCCACAATTTGACCGAAATGTATTAAATAATAATCTCTGCATATTGAGAGATGAATTGGAATAACACTCCTCTAAAATACAGTTATGTTAGAAATGAGCAGTCTTTAGAAACTCCGTGATTATGGAAATTTTTGGTGACCTAACATAAATGCAATAAAGCTTTACTATTGATTTTTAAATTCTCTTTCCATTCAGTACTGATCAAAGAAGACTAAGAAGTTTATGTAACTTCAGTGGCTACTATTAAGACATCATCACTAGAAAAACCAACATTTATCAGCAGGTACTACTAGAATCTAGCAACAGCCATGAGCCAACAATCCTGCTGTGTGGTAACTTCATAAGGAGTAGCTATACAATACCTGACAACATATTCTTATTTTAGACTAATGTTGGTGTGCAGTAGTTAATCTGACAGATTTGTTTAGGAATATTTTTAGCTTTGGAAAATTTTTTTTTAAGTGTTTTCTGAGTCTCTGTGTGTTTGAATATAATACTCAAGAGCCAAATAAAATATTCTGTGTTTGAACACTAGTCTGGCTTAATTTTATTTTCACAGGACTGACCAGGAATAGACTTCTTCACTGGCACTGTAAATAAATTACTCTTTTGCTATTGTTCTGGCAATGATTATCCTTCAAAATTATGAAAGAGAAATAGAGATCTAATGCACAAAATGTGGTTTTTTCCTATACCGTAAGATTTTTGGTTCATCTAAATAGAACAGCGTTCAAGATTGCTGAAGTAACTGAAGGGATACTTTGGAAAACCCTGTCAGTCTTCTCTCACGCCTCGCTGCTCAATGTCATTTGAATTGCTACTCAGTGGCTGCCGAACTTCAAACCAACATAGGCCAAATACATCTCTGTATTTCCAATGAAAACTCTTCATGCATAGGTTTACTTGGGACTTTGCTAATCCAGTGGTCCTGCAAGTGAGAAGAATTCCCTAGAATTCTGTTTCCTTCCGTTTTATTTTATTAATGGACTCCAAAAAAGCAAATGGCATAAAAAGACTGCCCCATTTTAAACAACTCTTTTTTCTGTATTTAAAAAGATAAATTAAATGTCCAGAATGCATTATAGATAATGTCTAACATATTGTTCTATACTGTAAGAGGAAATACTCAGGTTTTTCAAGAAATCAATAATTTGAACTCTCATATCGTCTCTTGTTGATGCAACTCGCAGGGTACTACACAAAATACAACTTCACCTTCATCTTTCCTGACATCCAATCCAGCAAGGCAGTTCTAAGTACACAGAATATAGACAGAGAACCACAGAATCATTAAAGTTGCAGAAGACATCTAAAATCATCGACTCCAACCCCTAGCCTTGCTCTGCCATTCTCACCGCGAAACCCTGTCTCCAATGTAAACCTCCCACAGCACAATGGAGTGTTTCCTCTCATTGTTACCTGTTAAATTGGAGAAAAGATCAACCCTCACCTGTCCAAAACCTCCTTTCAGGTGGTTGCAGAGAGTGATAAGCTTCCCCCTGACCTTTCCTTTCTCAGGCTAAACAACCCCAGCTCCCTCAGCTGCTCCTCAAAGGACTTATTCTCCAGACCCTTCACCAGTTCTGCTGTCCTCTGGACATGCTCCAGCACTCTTTCATGTAGTGAGGAGCCCAGAACTGGACACAGGATTCGAGGTGAGGCCTCACCAGTGCCAGGTACAGGGGGACAATCACTGCCCTGGTCCTTCTGGCTGCACTATTTCTGATACAGGCCAGGTGCCATTGGCCTTCTTGGCCACCTGGGCACAGCTGGCTCATGCTCAGCAGCCGTCTACCAGCAGCCCCAGGTCCTTTTCCACCAGGCAGCTTTCCAGCCTCTCTTCCCCAAGCCTGTAGCACTGCCTGGCGTCATTGTGATCGGAGTGCAGGACTCAGCACTTTGTCATTTTGAACCTCATACAATTGTCCCCTCATCAATCAAGCCTGTCCAGGTCCCTCTGCAGAGCCTTGCTGCCCTGCAGCAGATCAACACTCCCACCCAAGCTGCTGTCATCCGAAATTGGCAGAGGGTGCCCTCAATCCTCTCATCCAGATAGTCAGTGAGATATTTAACAGGGCTGGCCCCAACACTGTGCTCCGGGGAACACCACTAGTGACTGGTTCCCATCTGGATGTAACTCCATTCACCACCACTTTCTGGGCCTGGCCATCCAGTCAATTTTTAACCCAGCTACAAGTTCATCATGATTTTTAAGCCTAAATGAGTTACAAGTTGTACTTAAATGCTAAATAAATGCCCTGTTTGCTTCTGTCAACTAATGTTGCTTTAGACATGTAGCTTTCTGGCTGCAAACGAGCTATATGAAAAGCTTTAACTACAGCTTTATGTTTTAGTTCAGATACCTGGAAAGCTGCAGTGGATAGAACTGATTCAGTCTGTGCACAACCTACTTCCTAGCTGTCCTGATATCACTTTGTCAATGGGTTCAAGTGATGATATTAAGAAAATGATCCAAACTTTGTTAAAAGTGATTGCATGTGTCTAAAACTGGAGTAAAAATGTTTACACTTTTGAACAACAGCTGTTGATAACTGCTGTCGTACAACCTGACCATTAAGCACCGTGAATGCTTTAGCAGTCGTAGACATGACTTGGAACACACAGGTCAACTTTACCAACAAAAAGTTTAAAATCTTTGCCTGTCTGCTATGGGTGAGTCCAGAATTAAAAGACAGACAAATGTTTTGAGGATCTGCATATTAAATTGATATGCTTATTACCAGTGTTTGACAACTAGCATCTCCTGTAGTTTTAGTCATTTGCCTTGAAGCACACAGAACTAAATTCATCTCTGAGTTCAGCAACAGCAACTCTACTGGAATTACAGAAGAGAAATGTATTTGCTAGATGTATTTGGCACATAATCATTAATGTTCAGAGCTATACAGAGTACAAGTGCTTACTTTTTTACTGAGAACAGTTATTCCTCTCAAAACTTATGTAAATAGACCAGTTTAATAGCAAATTGCACTTTTCTTTCGTGAAACATATCAAAGCTTTATTTAGAAAAACTGCTGAAGTAAATCTAAGTTGCCTAACCTGAAACTGTGATACAGATGATAGCTTTCTTTCAATTTTATTCAGCCTTTTATTTTCCCTTGAATATATTCACTAAAGATAAACCATTATATATTCAAGCTCATGATTTTATGAAAAGACTTTTTCACTGAAGATAGTATTTCTCCATTGAAATCAGTTATTACCGGTGCTCAAACTGGTATTATTGAATCTTCTCTTTGCTTTTAGGAAGGTTTCATCCTGTAATTAAATCATTAATACTCAGTTTTCTAAATTTCAGTTGGCGTATTTACATTTTAATGAAATGGCATCACCTTTTTTTTCTTGACCTTATGCTAAAAAAAGGAAAATGCCATATGTAATTCTTTTAATTGCTACTGATTACGTTAAGCAGGACTTTTTCATTTTAAAAAAAAAAACCCAAACCAACAAACCAAACCCTAAGGTGCCAGCTGACAAATTATAGGTAATTAATAAAGGTCAGTCTCTGGGTATTAGTCTTTTTTTGTCACACAAAGTGACTGCAAATTCTAAATTTGTTATAATTGCCATGAAATACCAGACTAACAGGTATAAATGTCCATCACCATATACAGTAAAAAAGTAAGATCAAAAGGTTGTGAAAAGACAAATATAGGCAGAGAAGTCATATTGTGATGCTAAAAGTGCTTATGACCAGATCTTCTGAATCTAAAGCTATGGATCATATACTCAGGTGTGACAATCAAGAGGCTTTCCTTTTAATAAAATCAACGAAGACGATAATTAGGTTTAAAAGGAATCTTCTTCTACTTTTACATTTTTCTCTTTAAATCCATTAATAGGATAAAATGTAGATTTTTGTAGATCATAAAACTTTCTTACTACCAAGTAAATGCTTAAAAATGAAGCCTGTAATTTTGAGTGAATTTCAAGCTCTTAGTTCCACTTCACTGAGTATACAGTTGAACCAACAGAAAGAAGAGCAATCTGGTCAGAGATACAGATTTTCAATATACAAAACACAGGATTTAAGGTTATTACTTTAAATTTAAAAAGCCTATTAACTTCTATCAAATTCATATTCTAGGATTTTCGTATGTATAAAGTAGCATTACTGTTATTGTTTGAGGAAACAATTAAACATGCAAATAAAAACATTTATCCACTATTCAGTATTATTTGGTTGTTGAAATGTGCTGAACTGATATGAATTTCAATTTCAGTTCATGGAATTAAAATTCAGTAACACTTTTTTTCCTGTTTTGTTAAGTTTGTTATACCATTAGAAAGAATTTAACATATTTTGGTAACTAGTCACCAAAACATGTGAAAATAACAAAAAATATCATCAAACTGAATACCCATAATTCAAAGTATTTTGTATCAATTTATAAAACCATTTGATCATCAACATTTAACAGACAGCCACCTTGATCCAGAGCCATCTTATTATTCAAGACAGACTGAAAAGAACATGTTGACTTTTCAACGAACTTTAAAGAAATATCATTGGGTTATAGACCAATGTGTAAATAGAAAATGGAGTTGCTTAAGTATTCACGTCTTCAAAATGGACCTAGATTTCAAAATAAATTTAATTTTTACCACTAAACTGTGAAAAATATAAGTGAACAACTTTCACTGAGATTTGTGTTTAATTTTTTTACATAGGTAATAAGCCCAGTAGATACTTATGCAGATTCTCACCTTTTAAACTTGCATACGCATGAGTTTAAATATTACTCAATAGGGGGAAAGTTCTAATATTATTGCTGAAAAAATAAAAAAAAGTTTTACATAAACATATTGAATAGACAAGGGAATATGCCATTATTAATCACACAGTTTTACTTTCCTATGGCAATGGTTGTCCCTGTATGCTACTTATCTTTTAAGCTCCCCAATTAACAGCAACAGTATTCAGGATATTGTGTTTTGGTCAGAGGTTAAAAATGCAAAATAATTCATTGGATCTTTGATCTGTTTCTAAGCACTTGTTCTAAGTTTATTGTGCCCTTGAGGTTGAGCCGTAGCAGAGCACACCCAGCAAACATTCTCAAATCCGTTTCATCTTCCTGGGCTTATTTCATGAGTAAAAACCAGAACAGATGTTAGAGGGGTTTATGTTTTCTCCCATGTTCCCCATGACATTGTTTTCCCTTTGCTGACAAAACATTTAAAAATTGGAAAGTGTATTGTTTTGGAAACAGGGACTGTCATTAACCTTTTAATTTCCCATGATGGAATGTGTGATGCATAACCACAATGACATTTACATGTCCTGAAGTTTCGGTCCTGTCTTTTCACACATCTCCGTCTACAGTTTCTGTCATGTCAGACAAGACAGCCCCAGGCAGATGTCACTCATAAAATTACTCTTCTGTTTAGACACGCATTCTATTTCATAAAAGCAGCTGTATCTGACAAAAACGTCTTCCCCCTCTTCTCATCTGATACATTACTTCTCTCTCCCTCTAGAATCACAGACTATAAACAGATATGTGAAGGAACAAAAGAACTTGACCAGGTACATCGAGTAAGATAATAATATTAAGTTTTGAAAAAGCACATGATTACTCAGTTTTGGGATCCATTCTAGGATTTTAATGAGTTTTCTGTCTGTCCTTTCTCTCTTTCCATCTCTATTCTTCTATCAAATTCAATTCTGTAATGAGTGCCAGGTAAAACCAACAGAAGCTGGAAAAACTCAACTCATTATTTCTGACAATCAGCCTTACAGGTCAAATATTAGAAGTTCCAGTATGCTTATTTTGATTATTTTTGAAGATACAAAGGGTTAAATTGATCTCTAGAATCTTAAACTTCATTCAAATGTTACTTATACAATTTCTTTATAATCCTTACAACCTTCAGTATGTTTATTGATACATCTACTGCATTTTTCATGGAAACAAAACACTTACCTCTAAATGAATATCAATATTAGTTTTTTTAATCCTCTTCATCATCTTTGCTATTATGACTGGAAAAAAATCCAATAAACAGAAAAAAAAATCTGCAAAAAAAATACAGACTGAAAGTGAATATTTTGTTTCTCCCAATGAACACGCATGATTTTAAGTAGCTATATACCCATACATCTATTCCTCTCATCCTCAGAGGTAACTGTGCTCCCTCTTTACCCTTTGTACATTTGCTCTTAGTCTTTCCCATGCACATTTTTTTTTCCATTTACTATTCTTCAGTTCAGATATCCTCTGCCTACCAGTCACTTCCCAGGGAACACACCTCTTCCACTGACATTGTCCCTCATACGGAAATACACAGGGGATATTTTTATGTGAACAGATGGGTAACATCTCAGATACACACTATTCTGTGTTGTTCTTTACCATATAGGATTATGTAATACAATAAATATTATTAATCTGAGCAAATTAAAATTATAAAAACCTTTGTTAACTGCTTATAACAGCTAGGCAGACAGATACAAACTTTTATGAAAAGTAATTACAATGCAAAGATGGCCCTTATCAATGAATTCCAGGTTTTTCCAGACTTTTCTTGGCTCCTTTTTACGTGCCCTTGTACATTGGAAAGTGGTAACACATGAATTGCTGCATCTTTAGGAAGCAATCAGCACTGCATCCATCAAGGCAGAAACCAGAATATTCATAACCTGAGCATGCTTCTTCGTTTCTTATAATCTCGAGTAGTCTTCCTGAATTAACACAGAAACTGAAGAAGATATAACAAAATATCTCTGTAGGACTTAATCCTTATTTTTCCAAGGTGACATCTGTTTAATAAGACTCTGTTTTGTGGGGGGTTTTGCATTAACTCCAAGTGTAAGGTTCCAACCCAGATTCAGAAAAGAAAGAATGTACCATAGCATATACAGCAATGTATGTATGTACGTGTATCTAGTAAGTATTTAGTATGTATATGGTTCTCTTACAGCTAGCAGCTATACACACTTTTTGGATCTGATTTTGAGAAATGTCACAATGTGTTTCAACACTTTCATTAAGCAATTTTTTTGCTATTCTATTTGGTATTTGTAGCAAAAGAAACAACAAACTTGGGGATCTTCTGTTCCTTTGGGTTTTGTTTGTACTTTTAACACTGCAAAATTGACTGGGGAATAAGATTATTCTTCTATTTATTTCAGATGCCATACTAATTTTCTAGAAGGCTTGACAGAAAAATAACATTTATTTGGAAAGTCTTACATCATATGGTTAAAAATTCAGTAAAGTTCCTAATAAATTCCCTTCTTAAACCTCTCTTCTTTATTATCAGCATATTCTTATACCTTTCTTCTTCTTCCGTGGTGTAAGGAGGAAGTTGCTTAGTCTGTTTTTATGTAAACACATATGCCTGCATATGCATAAGCCAGTAGGAAGTTTTCAGAATAAAAATACCATTAAGACCCACTTGTATTGCAGTGAAACTTTAATTTTTTTTTTTGTCTAAAACTCATCCTGTGTTGTTAAAATCTACATTAACTTGTATTTCATAACTGTTTTAGCACATCAGATTTTCATGGCAATTTGTTAAAACTCAATGCCCTTCATATCCTGCCAAAAACTACATGTTAATCACCTCACTGGTGTGTTATGAAATTCTCTCAAAATAAGACAACCTTTACTCTGAACAGGGTTACTTTACTGGTGCATAATAGTTATATTTTCAGGCTTTTAACATTGCAAAATTCTTGTAACCTTCCAAACAATTTTTTCTTTTGTACTCTGGCAAAGAGACTCATTCACCCCCACGTGCCTGATCCAACAGCCTAACCTGCTGCCATTCTGATCCAAATATCCTCACGCTGTGAGGGTTAATCTCCTCCTCAGTAGTTCAACCTCTCCTACAGGCAGTAGCACCCTCTGTGGAGAGGTAAAAAGACTCTGCCTCCTTTCCCACTTCCCTGGGACTCTTGGCACAACTGAGTTCTCACGGATGGTGTGATGCAGACAAACTCAGTGACAGGCTTCCCATTGCTTTCAGCTTTGCTTTTCCTCCTCTCCTTATACATGGAAATAACAGCTTTGATGAACTCTGCTCAAGTACCAGATGACTGGGGAAGTGTTCCCACAGCCAGGCAAAAATGTAGCTGTATGCAGACCTGATGCCTTGCATCCTACAGTGGCATAAATCTGTGAACAGAGTTGAGACTGTATACTGTGCACAAATTCAGGCTTGCCTCCCCAGCGGCTGTCATCACAGTATAATGTTTAACCTTTTGAGGAACTCTGGAAACATTCACATACATTTGCTCAAGTGGTTTTGCATAATAGAGTAATCAACGCCTTTGCCAACAAATCAGCACAACTCAATTTTACCAAACGAATTCATATGTTTGAAATCTGAGTATTCCAAAATACGAGGTGGAGATTTGAGTATTTATGAGTCTATTCACGATCACAGTGACATCTTGCCATTTTTTCCTCTGACAAAGTAACTGACAGAGGTCGGCTTCAGTCAGTCAAAGCACCGCATTTCTGTCTTGTTTCTACTGGCAGCAGTTGCTTGTGAAGACAAACAAATTCATGATCTGTAACTCTTCCTACTGTTAACATTTCAACAGAAGTAGGACTTTTCCACTTAGGGTATTTTCTTACTGGACTTTAGTCTTGTTACTTGTCTGGGTTCAAGATTTGCTTAGAATTGTGATGGAGATTTCATTGATTTGGTATCTGAGTTTAAATAAAGTAGTGTGACTCTGAATAACATAGCAGCCCTAGCTCACTCATGCAAGAAATGCTTAAAAATGCAATTCCTTTGTAGGCAGAGTTAGAATTTCTTTAGGTATATAGTGTGCACACACATTCAATTACAAGACAACCTTCACATCAAAGAGTTTTAAAACCTTCAGAAAGCGTAAATATAAACAGTATGGTGTTCTGCTGTAGAATTATTTTTTAAAAATAAAATCCTTAACAATTTTAGAAAATTAAGGAGAAAAGTCTGAGTCCCCATTTTTCCCCCAAAACATCCTCATTTCAAAAATTTATTCTCCTAGTTATGCATGAAGAGCATACAGCTGTATTTTTAAAGATGTTCCAGGAGTGTGCTGTCAATAAAATTACAAAAAAGCTTTTTAAGAATTCACACCTAAAATTCCTACGTATCTCCTTGAAAAAGAGTCCTTTGAAGAACCCTCCCTGTTCTTAAGGTAGAAGGAAAAAGGACATGTTTGCACATTAACATTGCATGTTAAATATATGAGTGGAGACAGAACAGCTGTAGGGATGAGCTTCCCTACACCATGGCTCTGGTCCCCTCCACCCCACCCAACTGTTCAGGAAACACCATGGAGGCCAGGTACATTCCCAAATCAGATGTATAAAGGGCCTGCCCTATTCACCATGATCACCAGCAGATCTGTTCAGCACTGCTTCAGGAGCTGGCAGCTGGGGCTCCTAGCGCCACTCAGTTGTCCATAGGTGTGGAGTTTTCAACTGCTTCAGACTTCTAGAAGCAGGAGAATCTAATGTGTGAGTTTAGGGCATGGGAAGCTTTTGTTCTGACAGTGCTTTCTGGTTCTGACTTAAAATATACTTTCCTGGAAATAATTTGCCTAGAAATCTTGAGTACACAATAAAAAGACTTACAAATATTTTATGAAGGTGAAAAGGCCACAGTCTGTATGAATCAGGCTAAGGCCAAGGATAGTGAGAATGCACAGCACTCATGCCTTTTCTTAGTCATATACACTGTTCCAAGCAATAATAAAAATGTTCTACGGCCTTTTTAGCTTCTCCCTGCCCCATTTGTGCCCGGTAACAATGGAAATACTGAGTACTCAGGAGTTGCCCAACAACGAAATCTAACATATTTGGAACTACTACTAAGAGAATTAGAGTGGGAAACTCTGACTAGAATAAATCATTATGTTTCACTCCTAACAAATATAGGCATCAAAAAAGTAGCAAAACTTTGCTTCCACTTCACTATACCTGGCTGCTTCACATCTTTCTTCAAGTCTGGCTTCAGTATTTTGAATCTGAGTGCAGTTCAATAAAGATTTTGTTTTCAACATTTTTGTAACACTTCTAAAGTCTTTTTTAACATTCTTGTTTATCTGCATACTGACTACGAATTATTGTAGGGAAAGATTAATTGTGTGACTCTTAAGGCTGATGATTACTGAATACGCTGTTTTCCTAGGCTAAGCAGAGAAAAGTAACTATTAAAGTTCTATAGGAGTCACCTGTCTTATAGTTCTGGAAATTAGGAATTTGGGTCTGCCAACTGAATGTGGATTAGGGCACACAACCTAAATATAGAACAGCTGTTGCTTCTGTCACAAGATATGCACCTATGACAGCATCTCCAGGAATGCTATCTCAACCACCTGAAGATATGGTTCTACAGAAATGTGATTAAATTTTATAGAAAATCTTTCATACCTTTACTGTTTATATACATGTGTGCTTACAAGACTGGCTTGAAACATACGCTTCATTCCTAGATTTAGTGCACCTCAGCTGAACACGGTTGTCTATAGGACTAAACAATATTTAGCTCATTTGGCTAGCAAATGGTGCCCATAACACCAAGGTGGAGGGTTTGATCCACATATGGCCCATTCACTTTACAGTTGGGCTTGATGATACCGACTCGGAATATTCCCTGATTCTGTAACAAAGAAGAAATCAAATGCTGGCACAGTTAACAGACAAAATCCTGTGACGTGAAAATTATTTAACATGAGTTTGCCAGAGATTTCGTATGTTCGTGGGCTTTCACAGAGAGCATCAAAAGGCTTTATTTTGTTAAACAGCTAATGCCTGAAAAAATAATCTGACAAACTAACCTACACCTCATATTTGCAGAAATGAATGGATATGTTACAAACACAACGAACAGAAAACAAACCTGCAGATATGAATGCAAAATGAGTGAAGAACGTAGACAAACCAAAAAGTCCCAGAAAAACACTAGTGGACACTGCAATACCTCCTGATAAAAAGATGGTTATTGAGCCTGACATTAAACATAGAAGGCAAACAAATGTACTCAAAGCTAAAGAAGGAGTTAGAGAAGCATGTACTGCTTAGCAATACACTGGCTTTTGAAACTTTAAGTGTGCAGAGCGTGAGACTGGAAGACCAAATGATAGCAAAATTAACATAGCATACAACCAATATTTCCCTCTGTGAGGATTATCTTGTAATTGTGAGAGCCGTTTTTTAAAGAGCTATTTGAGTCGGAACACTCAAAAAGGTGACTACTGGCTTCATAAATGAATTAAAACTGATTTTTACTCTTCCACCAAAAAAGGAGAATATCAGCTGCAATTTTTTTTGAAAAATCTTTGGCTGCATTTAATTTTTTTTTGACAATTACAAGATCCACCTCCTTTCAGTTGCTACCCAAATTTTAGTCCCACAGACTGTTGAAAGATGATGGAAGAAATCCATGTTTCAACTGTATTTGGAATCATGCATTTTTTATAGATTCTTATCCAATTAAGATAGGGAAAATTTATTTTAATTCCTACATATTAATACTAATGAAGAAACAGGCACAGCTTAACAGCAAGACTTAGATGTAGCATAAAGTTTTATTTTTCCCTCTGTTCAAATGGTTTATGTCCAGCATTATTAAGGGAACCTTAGACAATTAAAATGTAAAACAATATTGTATCCTTTTCCTTTAATTATAGACATGAGCAAATATAAAAGATTTAAAACCCTCTTAGAAAAGAAAATCTCAAGAATAGGAATTTATACATAAATATTAAATCAAGTCATTCATTTGTACATGCTTTTGTGTCGGCTGTAAAACTCCGGTGCTCCAGAAAGCTTATATACTTCTCGCACTCAGTTACCATTCGGGAATATTTCTTGAAATGAAGACTTCTGAGATACAGCTTTTAGAGGGAATATAAATGTCAATAAAGGAGTGCTCTGGGAGAACAGACTGACCTTGACTTAGAGCATTGCCTACTTAAACACAGATATTTTCTTTCCTTACTGGCTGTTCAGATGAGGTTGCCAGACCTCATCTTGTAGTTGCAATCTTGCAGTGCCTTTGTAGAACGACTTAGTTCAGATTTACTTTGTTTGGAGAGAAAAATTAATGTGAAGGCTTTCTCCTGGCATTTTATGCTCTGCTAGAATTTACATAGTAAGACTAATAGCTAGACAGTACCAGTGGCATGAAATTTAGTGCTACAAACTCAGAAACACACAGAAGAGTAGAGCAGAGTCACTGAATTCAAATATGCTTTCTTATATTATGTCTATTTAGTTAATACCCCATTTATACTCGAAACTAGGCAGTATAGTGATAATGCTTCTAATACACACTCCAAATTTTTCTTTGTCCTGCTTTCTAGGCAAACATAGATTTCCTTGCATCTCTTTCAACACATTTTAAAAATTATATAAGGTGATTTTTTTGTCCAGTTGAGAAACTTCCAGACAATACCAAAGAATAATAGACATTAAGAAAAACAATTTAAGATTACATAGGACACACATTCAGCCCTTGAATTATGTGTTTCAATATCTATAATAACATCAAGACATAGATGGTTTGCCCAATTAACTAATTAACAAAAAAAGTTTTCACTACTAAAAGTCACAATTATGTGATTATTTATATACACTTTTAAATTCTCACCATTTTTTCCATACTGGTAGTGAATAATTCACATTTTAGAAGCACAAGCATTATACAACCGTCCCACAGAAAATAAGTCAGAAGTAATATGCACATAAAAAGATCAAACCTGAGCCTTCAGATGTTTCACAGATTTTTTTTTTTCCTTGAAACTGAGGTGCTTTTAAAGTTCAGAGTTTCATGAAAGGCAATCTTTGGCTAAAATCAATTTACTAGCAAGATAAAAGGTTCAACAATGTGACTGCAGTGATCAAAGCTTTTCAAAAGAATAATCCACTCTTTTAAAACCACATCCTAGGCAAGAAGTCCTTGTTGACTTGTACCAAAGGTAGAAAGGCTGAAACTCTGTATATCCACAAGAAACACAGCACTTACATTTTACTACCGCATGCTTTAGAAGTGACAATGACTTAACAAAAAGTAAATTATTGTATGTACACTGTAAAAAACCCAGGCAATAATAAGTACAGGTAGTAGTAAAAACAACTTAGGAAAACGGATCTGTTGCAAAGTCCCGTGCATAAATTCCACAGCCTTCTGCTGTTGTAGAAAAAATTTCAAGAAAGTAGGTTGATCGGCTCACTTGTGAGAAAGGAACATTTGCCCCTTTCTCGAGTAGCAAAATCACAAAGTTGATATGCAACTGTGGGAAAAGTAGGACGGTGAAAAAACTCATTTCAAATCATATGCCATGAAGAGTAGAGAAGAAGGCAGAGGATGACTGGTTAAGTGCTAAAATTTTTGTGTGAATAGTTTTGCTACCTTTGTGCTTGCCTCACAGGTCAGTAGTAACTCAGACTTTATCATCTGATAAGTTCTTCTGGGTGCCACACGAGCTAATGCGGTGGCATCAATCCCTGTCTTTGTAGACAGGTATCTGTATCTAAGAAAGTTCAACAGTATTAACATTAATTAACCTCTTTGTCACTAAGGTCAGTTATGAGAAGAAAAATTAAATTACACAATTTAATAAAAAGGAAACACTGACTCCTATAACTGGTTTCCCAGCAAAAGGATCAAGACATATTTGAGTAGAAATGTTGAAAAACTTTGCAACTTCTGATTAAGACATCTAATGATTTAGAGAGCTAAATTATTTTTACATTCGGAGATCTATTCTTCAGAGTCTAAATTGGAACAACCCCCTCCTCGCATGCTGCAATTAGTCCCACTGGAGGCCTCCTCCAGTACAGGGGGTTGGAAATGTCCCAGTTTTCTCCTGTTACTGACCAAAGGGGCAGGCTGGCTATGTTCTTCAGGGGCTAATTCTTCAGGGTTTAGTAAGTCAAAGCTTTTCATGGCTGATAAAAAAAGTGTGAGCAAGAGGAAGGGGATATCATCCTTATGCTGCAAAACAAAAGTTTTATCGCCACCAACTTGGTGAAGTCATGGGAACCACTAAATCAAAAGAAGATTAGCTAATGGTCGTGTATCTCGGACAGAACAAATAGCTAGCTCTACAAGGACTTCAAAAACATCATTACAGAATGGATTACATTCACATCTCCTTAGTGAACAAAACGAAAAGCAGCCAGAACATACTAGGAAATATTGTTTGATTATTTGGTCTAAAGAACACTTCAACTCACCTGAAAGCTCCCAACCAGTCAAGCAGTGTCAGGAACTGCAAGTAAGAGAAGTCAGAAACCAGTCCTCAGCGTCAGGAAGCATTCTGTACCGCAGGGTAAGGCCAAGTCTTAGGAAAGTCCATAGCTATTATTTGACCTCGTTGATGATATTAACTGTTTGTAATGTCATTAATACATATATTTAAATACTGTCCATATTGTATGATAGCTAGAGAAATCATACCACTTTCCCTCAGCACATCACTTTAATCCCTGTGAAAGGCTCAGGGTTTAGAGCAAAGTTCTGATTCATTTCAAGAGCACTGACATCAAAGATTCCTAGATTTGCTTACTGCTTCTTCAGGGTCTATTCCTACCAGACAAAAATGTGATGAATGCGAGAATATTTCCTCTAACCAGCTTACAAATTCATAGTCAACCATTCTCAATGATTTTAAAAGGGAAAAAATGTCCCAAACCATTGATTTTGAGGTATATTGGGATTGCTTGTTCAAGGAGAATGAATGACAGCTTTCTGAGAGCAATACCATTGTGCTTTCGTTGTTTTCCTTTCTATTTTTCCTTAACAATCTCATAATACATAACCTTGAGAGCAAACAAGGGGCATTTGCGGTTCTAGACACAGGTTATTTGTAAGAAATAGCAAAATTATACACTGAAATGCATTCACAGAAATCTGAGATTATATTTGTGAACCCCTCAGTGAAAAAGAAACACCCAACAGTGATTAAAGAATTCCATATTTTTATCAAGGTTAGAAAAGGAATTAATTAGAAACCTTTAACGATCTGTTCATAGAGTGTTATCTGCGCAAGACAAAGTCTTTTTTCAAATGGACTTCACCAGCAAGGCCTGTGCTCCTTTCAGTTTACTAAGACATAGAAATTGCTCACAGTTATTAGTACTCCTTCATTTTCTGCTCTACATTTGTATCTTGCATACTTTAAATATATTAAGAAGGATTGAAAATGTACAGATTTAATGATGTAATCAGTGAATGAATCAATTGATTTTGTATCTCTGAACTCTCCTATGAAGGTAAAGGCTTACAAAAGACGTTACAGAACAAGTGACTAAATTATTTTAGAAACTGATCAACAACCAGTGCACTGCTCAGTCATCACTCCAAGGGCAATAGTTCCAGCATCTCCTATATCCGCAAAGAACATTCCAACTTTCTCCAACTTCTGCTACAGCTTCAGCATATGGCAAAGAATTATTCAATAAGCCAAATGAAGTGAGAATCTCTGTATATATCAGAGGTTACAACATGCTCTCCACTAGAAAGTCTGGCAGTCTGGATGCTGAGAAAAAGCAAAAGGACACTCCCTGACTTTTGCAATAAGGCAATCATAAGGACATTTCAGATCAAAAAAATGAACTCGTGGGATGAGGCAATTGATACAATAAAAGGTCCAGCCATCATTACACGCTCACTTGAGCTTTTTATCTCTAGAACACGAAGCTGGAAAGAATATCAACTGTATTCCCTAAATAAGAATTCACTTAGAACTTTCCTGTTTTATTTGGGAAGAAAGATGTGGAAGAAATAAGGTTTCCTTTGCCACCCCTGTTAATTTCTGCTTACCCAGATTCCAGTCAAGGTACTCTGGTTTGCTCCAGCCTTCAGTGTGTAGTAACAGGAAAAAAAAAAAAGTCTAAGAAATAATGAAGGCAAGTTAACTACTAAAAAATGTCTCATAAAGACAAAGTATATTTGAGTTTAACTGGTGAATAGTGAAGAAAGCTGACTCACAAAAAATCCAAGTATGGAAACTAACAAAATCCAAGTATGTTTGAAACTTAGGAAATTTATACACAATTGATACTCTTCCAAGACTTAGTTTTTCATTAATGAGTAGAAATTGAAAACATTAGGATGTACTGTTCTGAAACCAAGAGGCATATATCTGATTTTTAATTTTTTTTAAATTTTTTTTTTAGACTTTGAAAGACATCTTTTTAAACTATATCCTCTGACAGCAGATTTTTGTTGCTGCCATTCTATCCTTCTCCTTGGGATGAACTACTTTACTTTTTCTTTCTTCTCTCACAACACCTTTGAGGAGACCTAATTTTTTCAGCCTACTGGGGTTTTCAATAATCCCCCTGTGAGACTATCAAAAAGCCCACAATCCTGCCCTGTGAAGGTTGCATGTGGATTTATTCTTAAGAAGCACTTATGTATTTCTCCTACCCCAAAAATAAAGGCTGCCAATCCTCTTTTTATCAGGTAAGAGCTTATTGTATTTTACTGCACTTTTACCTGGAGGTTTTGTTACCTTCATGTAGTTTCTTCATATCTCAAAGAAAGCCGTCTGTTGCTACCAGCTCATAATTAATAAATTTACTCCTATGCTGAAAAATGTAAAGGGCTTCTATGATTTCAATTATATTATATTACATACTTTTCAGCTCTGAAAAATATAAAGTATTCTTCAACTTATGGAGTCTCACTTTTGAAAGGACTTTACTATGATGTGTTATTAATTTCTAATCCCCATCCAAAAATGCAGACTTGAACCCAGTTTGGGTGGAAATTTTTTGAAATATAAATTATTAGCATTGGTTATGCTGAAGTATGAATCTCCGTGTCTATGAAGTTTTGTATGTCCAAAGAATTCATCTCAAGATTTCTTTCTATGTAGTTCTATTGTGTCTTTTCACCTCTGCCCCATACATAATGTTCCTATAACAACTCCAGTGTTAAACACTTTGGTCTTGGAGAATAAAGATAGTGGTTTAAATGTTGTTTTCCTTTCACTCATCAAGTTACATCCTATTTTCCGTCTTATGGGTTTTGCTATGAAAAATCTCCATCAAAACTTAAATCTTACATTGCAAGATGGGAAAAGGAAAGCAAATGCTGTTTAAATAAAGAATTATTTTTTTAAAAAATTGTTTTAGTTCTGAAAATAAAAAGTAAAAAACCCATAATATTCAACAAAGCCCAGTCCAATACACACCTTTTAAACTTTTCATATGGGCATCAGTGGGAAAAATAGCAAGCTGTGAAAATTTCCAGGTAATATACAATTAATTCACTCAACATGTAATGCTTTTACACACAGAGATTATTCGGATCCATGATTCAGCATTTCTGATATTACAAATCTGTATCAAACTGATAGTTTTTTTCTGTTTTGCAAACACTTTTCAAGGGCAGCATGACAGTGAAACATTGTTAAGCATATGCAGAGTGATAAGAGTGCTCTCATCACATTACTTCAAGCTGCTATGGTTTATCACTTTGCCTCAGAAAGCTTGCAAAATACAGCAAATCAAATCTGTTTTTAAATGCCTGTCTACCTCTAATTTGTTCCACAATTCAGGGCAAAATTCTTCTTGACATGTATTGCAAGACTGCAGGCATGGTGCCAAAGACGAAAAATAATATGTATGGCCGGCGACACTTTGTGGTAGATAAGTCAGGACCTTCTCGGTGAAATTAAAACAAAACAGTAATTATATTATTGCACTGACCTGTCCAAATTCAAAATATACCCTACACAAAAGACTTAACTTTCTTAAATGACGATATTATTGAGAAGCCAGTCTGTCTAGTGTGTGTCCATTAGATAAAAAAGCTGAACCACAGATATTAAATTTAGCTTGACAAAAAAGTAAGAATGATCCTGTCATGGTAGAACTTTTTTTTTTTTTTTTTTGCATGCAGGCAAATAGAAAACCTACCTAAGACAAAAGATTTATTTGCAGTTTGGTAGGGAAAAAAAAAAAGCATCATCATATAAATCCTTATACTGTTAATTTCTACATTGAAATTAAATTTATATTTTATCCTCTAGCAATATGGGTGTAAGAGCTCTTTAAATCAATTTATTAAGAACCTTTAAATAGTTAGGAGGAGGTTATCAAGCAGACAGAGCAGACTCCTCACAGTAGTGCATGCTGAGGGGATCAGAGATCATGGAAAATGAAGCAAGAGAGAACATGACTGGATACAAGGAAAAACTTTGTGCTCTGGAGACTGGATGCAAGGGAAAACTGGAGAGTGGAAAAGGCTGCCCAGAAAACTTGCACTGGAGATTTTCATGACCCAAGTGTGTTAAACCCTAAATAACCTAGTCTGACCTCATAGGTGGTCCTGTTCACACTACAGCCCTCCTGAGAAGACTTCCAATTTGAATTATCCTATAATCCTATGAAGTTTTTGGACACAGTCACTGTCTTTGAAGAATTGTGTCCAAATGTATGGCCTCAAATTTATCATAGACTACTTGCACATTCTCAGCCATGCTGTTTCCATTGAAAACTTCCCATAGATTGAAATGCACAAAAAATCACATTGCAGTTGAGGATCCTCTGTGGCCCCTGAAAAGCACGATATTTTTTCAGGGGTATGGTTAATCTTCACATTGGCAACCTCATTCACAAAAGCATACCAACCAGGATTAAATACTTAATTGAATGTCAGTACAGAGGCCTTTCTCACTGCTGTGCACTCTCCCTAACAGAGTTCTGGTGCAAGACCCTAGCAGAAATGCTGCTGGACAATCAAATCTCATCAAGAGATAAACAAGCCAGAATCTGATGATGTATGCAAGCAAACATGCAGGCCTGGTAGAGGCCTCCCAAAGTGAGAACAATGTCCACTGTGGAACTACAGGCATGAGATGATAGTAGATGGAGACCTGACTGACATCAGAAATCCCAAGGATAGGGGTCTCATCGGTGGTCATTTAAAGAAATGGAGATAGGGAAAGGAAAAAAAACACAGTTTTAGGGGGAATAAAGAGAACAAAGAATAAGTTAGCAAACATAAAAAATAGCCACAAGTGGAGTAGAATAATGAAAAAGCCAACTCCACATTCTGGCTGTCAAAGGACTTGCAGCACACTGTACTCCTCCTCCACCAACATGCACGCCCACATAACAGACTGAAACCTGTGCCCTTAGGACCCAGAAAGGCAGTAGCAGCATGAGCATAACACCAGGACCAGGGGTAGCTACCAGCAAGTCTATATGTAACAGATTTAGCTGGATTGCCACTACTGAGACTTTTCCATTCCACTTCTTTATTTTTTGCAGTAATTAAATGTGGACTAGTACTAATCGCTTGAGTAGACCAATTATATAAATAATAAATTCTTGAGTTTATGTATATAAGTTTTCTTTTTGCCCACAACATGATTTTGAGCACATTGTGTTGTAGGAGTATCTATATAGTTCTTAGTAGTGGTAAAACCAGAAGGAGCTAAGTTATTCTGTATGCAAAGCAAATTCAGTGCAATGATTAGTACAGCTTTCATCTTATTCCAATACCTATAAATTAGAGATAAAAAACATATCCCAGCTGAAGGAATAGTTTTGTTCCCCAATTCCTCTTCAGATAAATGTGATTTTATGCAGCTGACCTCCAATGTTTCTGCAATGGGATTGTGATTGCTACAATGCACATGGCATTTTAACTTGCTGTGAAAAAGAGCCAGCAGACAGCTAAACTGTCATTCATCTAAGTCTTCATCACTGTACTAGGGAGAATTTCATCGGTTACTACAAATAACATGGAACCCATCACTGTATTTTATGAATGTGAAAAGAGATTAGTCTACTTATGACTGTGTCAGCAATGAAAATGAACCATGATAAGTAACAAATACTTTAGAAGCTTTTTATTTTGAATGCAATGAATGCAATTTGAATAAAATATAACATGCATATAGTCATTTTTCAACAGCGAAATAAGCAAGAAGAATAATATAGAGCTCCTAACTTCAATTTTTTTTTTTTGTTTAAGATATACCCCTAACTGAACCATTAACTGAAAAAAATTTACAGTTGTCTGACCTTATGACTTTATTCGTTGCACTGAAGTTCTACTTAACATTGCTTCTGTGGTAGGCAAGAAGAAACACAACTTTTTGCACTAACATTTAAGGTAGAATTCAATGCACAGAATTTTCTAGGAACAACTAAAAGTTCTCTGAAAAGTAGACAGTCATGAAATCCACACCAAAGATACCAATCCACAAACTAGGAGATGGCAACTCTGTAAATCTGGCAGACTTTTGGCAAAATGGTCTCTGAAGATGTGTCATATGAAGCATGACAAGAGCAGAGGTTCTGAGATGCCACTACCGCCTTGTGTTGGTTCAACACAGCCTCGTTTTCGGAGGGGGCGGGAGAAAAGCTGCTTGAAACTTCTATGTCCGGCACAGAGCCAATTGCTGAAGGCTCTGATGATGGGCAGGTTACTAGCCCAATTAGACAAGCGGGTAACGACTCTGTGACGACATATTTAAGAAAGGAAAAACGGCAGGATGCTCTCTTTTTTCTTCTCCTGAGGGGTAGTGAGGGGGGCCGCTGGGGCCTTCCCGGGGCCGGGGCCGGCCGTGCGGTGCCGGCAGGGACCATGTGGCCAGCAGCGAGAGACATGGCGAGCAATTCCCCGATGCGGAGTCCGGGTGAGATCAGCCTCTCAACTGCAACTCACAGATAGCAACTTTCTTCCAAGTCAGAGGAAAAGGAAAAGTGAGGACACGTGAGGAAAACCAATGTGGAGGCACCAAGGTCAGTGAAAAAAAGGAGAGGGAGGAGGTGCTCCAGGCTTCAGAGCTGAGAGTCTCCTGCGAGCGGTGGTGAGGACTATGAGACCACAAACTGTTACCCTTAATTCTTGAGGTGCAGGAGGGAGCAGAGATCCACACGCCGCCCATGAAGAAGAGTACTCACGCTGGTGTGTGTGGATACTGAAAAGCTGTAATCTAGTGAGGAACTCGGAGAGAGATGATCCTTGCTTTTNAGTCAGAGGAAAAGGAAAAGTGAGGACACGTGAGGAAAACCAATGTGGAGGCACCAAGGTCAGTGAAAAAAAGGAGAGGGAGGAGGTGCTCCAGGCTTCAGAGCTGAGAGTCTCCTGCGAGCGGTGGTGAGGAATATGAGACCACAAACTGTTACCCTTAGTTCATGAGGTGCAGGGGGGAGCAGAGATCCGCACGCAGCCCATGAAGAAGAGTACTCACGCTGGTGTGTGTGGATACTGAAAAGCTGTAATCTAGTGAGGAACTCGGAGAGAGATGATCCTTGCTTTTAGAGACAGAGGAAGAGAGCCTTCGCTTCCAAACTAGAACAGCTCACCCTTAAAGGGCTAAACTCCATGAACTAAAATGACCCACGCTGAGCAGTTGTGGGAAGACTGCCTGGCCCATGGGAGAGACTCACATTACAGCAGGTTCGGGCGGGACTGCTGCTTGTGGAAGTTAAAACCACGCTAGAAAAGTTTGTGGAGAACTATCTCCCGTGGGAAGGATGCCACGGCACAGCAGAAGAAACTCTTTTCCTTAAGCATACTGAAGAAAGATTTTTGAGAAGCTAGATACTGACCAAAAGCTCATGTTTTTCNTCGCTTCCAAACTAGAACAGCTCACCCTTAAAGGGCTAAACTCCATGAACTAAAATGACCCACGCTGAGCAGTTGTGGGAAGACTGCCTGGCCCATGGGAGAGACTCACATTACAGCAGGTTCGGGCGGGACTGCTGCTTGTGGAAGTTAAAACCACGCTAGAAAAGTTTGTGGAGAACTATCTCCCGTGGGAAGGATGCCACGGCACAGCAGAAGAAACTCTTTTCCTTAAGCATACTGAAGAAAGATTTTTGAGAAGCTAGATACTGACCAAAAGCTCATGTTTTTCTTTCCTTGCATGGTCAGTGGAAAGAGGGAGGGACTGGGAAAGAAAGGTTTGCTTTAGTTCTGAATGTTTGCTTTAGTTCTCATTACCCTTTTTACTTTTAATTCTGTTAATAATAAATCTTTATACTGTTTAAGTTTTGAACCTGTTTTGCTTTAAAGTGTTTGGGTTTTTTTTTCAATAATCCTTATCTCAACTCATGAAAATGAAGTTTTCAATTCCCCCTCTTCTGCTCAGCTATAGCAGAGGAAAATAAGTAGATTTTTTTTTTTTTTTTGTGGGTGCCCGGCACTTAGCCAGCATCAAACCACAACAAGCTTATACTTGGTCTCAATAAAAAAATTAACCTCTATTTTTTTTTTTCACTGCTATCTTAAGTACTAGCATTTTTTGAAATATCTACTTTTCTTTTCTTTAAAAGGAAAGTAATTTGAAATGTTAAGATCTCCTCTGAGGATGTCATTCCCAGCAAAGGGAAATTCATAATGAATGTTCATTAATGTTCTTTATCAGTTCATTAAAGCTGCTTGTGCACTATGTTTATGAACATCTTTGATAAACATTTGGATTTGTTGTGCATGAACTGCTGATGAATAGTCAATAAAGTGTCCCTAAGTTTATTCATTATGAGTGCTTATTAATTTCTCATGAATTATTATAAAATTCAAGCTGCTCTAGCAGTCATCTATAAACAAAGAACAATTATTCACAGTATGTATTACTTATTAGAAATTAAAAATATAACCTTATTTCAAAAGATTAATGCAAAGAAAATATACTTTGTTCTGGCAGTAACTTAATCAAATCTAAAGCAATTTCAGAGAAAACTGTTGGAAATTGTGTTACAATTTTGAGACATACTTTCACTTATGAATCATCTGACAGCCAAATTGGATCCATATTGATGCAGAGTAGAACTTACTTCTCGAGTATGTGTTTAAAGATATCCAGATCTGTCCAGTATTTTGAACACTCTCTTATATATACTGCTAAAATTAAGGGAATACTTTCTGCTGGAAGTACAGGTAGCTAACACACACTCTTCACATGCCTTAGCTAAATGTTAAGTTACATAAAACCTTGTACTCAAAATAGTGCATACACATCACAACAACAGAAACCTACACATCTTTATTTCCCCTTGTCCTATGCATAGCTCTCATTACTCAGTCACATTTTTCCTTATGAAATTCCATGGCCTTCAGTGTCAAGTGATTCTTTATTATTTTGACTGTAGGCCAGATCAGAAATTTCTGCACTAGATTTGTACAATTCAGATTGTGTACTAGTAATAATTTAGGAGGTCTTGCTATCTCTATGCTATGACAGATACATCATCAGTGAACAGCTAAGATATAGAAAAATTAAAGCAAGGCAGGATGTTTCTACACTCTAGTTAGCTAACTGTAATCATATCCATTGCACTCTCACACATTACAAATCTGTTCTTAATGGAATTTTATGTTATTAAGCAAACTATTGGTATTAAAGATTTGTCCAAGTTTTGATCAATGAACCTTGAAGTTATGATTTTGGGGTTTAACTAGTTATTGGAATAGATAGCATTTTTCAAAAGTATCAGAAACTTAAACCTTCTGTTTCTATTCAAGAAAAAAAAAAGAAAACAGTGCAAGTAAAAGAGTGTCATAAGTCACTGTTTCACAGTCAAAAATTGCTGCATTTGGAAAAAATCAGGTAGGCTAATCATGATAAATGTGATAGAAGGTCAGAAAGATGCTATCAAATGCTAAAAGTGTTCACACAGAGTAGTTTCTGAAAAAACTGTACAGTAAGAAAAGAGAAGACTTCCAGCAGAAAGAACATAATCACCACAAAAAGCTCACAGTACAAAGAGTTAATGTGGTTTTGTTTTTAAAAAGCTCAAGTTTAACAGAATTCCCTGTAACAAAATTCAAACTGAGATGAGATCCTTTGGGCCTCATCATCAGTATATTAGTTTCACAGTATGATATCTCCACAGACTTCAATCAAAACCTGTAATCTCCAGCAATACATTTGTATATTTGTATACACTGTTTACACTAATAAATATTCAGCCATTTAGTAACGTCATTGTTTTCTATTTCTCAAGGCACTACTCAGAAGTAATTTAAAACAAATTAGACACAAAACATGTGTCTATTTCTTTTTATTTCTACTTTATAAAAATGGTGACTAGTACTCCCTTTCCCCCTTTAAGTACCTGATTTATTCACACAGAAAGAAGAAACAGCATTACAGACTTTATGCTTTCCTCTCCTGCGGCCCATCCAGGGCCACACATCTCAAATCTGATGCAAAGAATGTCTGTTACTCACACAATCATTCAAAATCACTTGTAGATAGGAGCATCCATTTGAATTGTAGTACATTTCCATTAATGTTAGTGAGAAGAAAATCTGTACTGAGGAGAATTCAATCTAATTACTTCTCTTCCCTTTATCTTTTCTTTTGTAGCCTTTTAAAATTACCTTCTGTCTTCTTACTGGAGTCACAATTTTATTTATTTTTCCCACGTAATTATTTCACCCCTTCCCACTTCTTTTCCAAAACCTAAACCATAAAGAAACTCAGTGTTTTGTTTGAATTCACTCCTTCAAATGAAATAAGACTAAGCTTTAATAAAAAGACTGCAATCATTAATATTCTAACACTAAGACCATACTAGGAAATTTAGGTGGGCATATGAAAACCAGTAAGCTTATCAGCAATATTCTATCTTAAAGAAAGAACTTCTGACTTCCCAGTTTGTGTGCAGTTACCAGAGCTACTGAGCAGGGAGACAAAGGCAAGGACCTGCCAAGCAACAGAGCAGTTGTCAGGGAGGAGCACCCTTTAACAGCCTGCTTCAGTGCCAGGCACATCAGATTCCAGTACTCCTTTCTCACAGGGAGCTTTCAAGCACCTCATGAGGGAACAATCCCAGCTCACATCTTCTCACAGTAATATAAGGAAACAAAAAGACAATTAGAATCCTTTTACTAAAAATTCAGTTTTAATATCAAAGATATTTATGCCAATACACATTTAAGAAGTTGAAACTTCTGATTGCAAAGTCTCCTTTACTAATCTAAAAGCTTTATACCATTTTAGTATCTAATGAACACTACAAAAATAAAAAATGGGTATTTCAATTTTTGCAGCAAAAGCTGTGTTAATGAAATTAAGATCTTACATCAAAAGGCACTATGAGCAAAAGCTACTTAATTTAATAAATTAAGCACTTTTGTCATTATTTAATTATCTAGGAGTAATCAAAATTGATAACTGCCTTTTCATACATAAGGAAGTAATTCAAGGAATAAGGCTGATTGAGGAAGACTACCTCATGGATCCTTTTTCTGGAATAAGCTAATTTGATAAGTATCATTTGGAAGAGCAAATCATTAAAATGTACACATGAGGAAGTGGTAGCTGTAAATTGAAGTATGAAAAAGACGTAAGCCATCAGAAAATATACTTGGAAATATTTTTTTTTAACCATTGACAAGCTGATAGAAACATCACAGCCCTTTCACACATCAGCTCTTTTTTTCCTATATTAGAAAATAATATTTTCTTTCTTTGCTGCTTACATGGTTAAAGACAGAAAATTAGATTTTGCACATTTATCTAACGCATGCAAAATGCTTTTTTCCTGTGGTGAGGGGTTTTTCCAAACACTAGACTTACTGGCACAAGGGGGTTTTGTTTGACCGAGAATGGAAATTAGAAGAGTTGTAACGCCTTCCACATCGTTTTTTGTTAAGCATCAGAAACTGGACATTCCTTAAATGCTGGTGAAATGTAAGTTATTTCTGTGCTCCATTTAATACTCCACCCTGATGGACATTGTGCCCATACTCTCTAAATCATGCATGCTTCCCTTCTTTTAGAAGGGAAGACTGCTAGGAGAGCTGGATTTCCCAGCTGTGAGGATTCTATAAGTAGTGAAGCTTTGAAAGTTCAGAGATGGGCATTTTGGTGGAAAGCACTAGGTTTAATAACCTTGACCACCAAAAGATTCCTACTTGAGACTACAGCTGAGGAGGAGAGCAGTGCTGTGTCTCTTTACCCTCCCTGACACCATTCAGGAATATCCAGAGCGCCACACCTACTCACACTTCTTGCCCTCTGCTCTGGGAGTCCGTAAAATATGGTAGCAGTTTACAGGACTTTGCACAGATAGATAAAGTTATCTTTATCTATGACAGAGTACAGTTATCTCTGTTCTTAATAACATATTTAGGTAATTTCCAGTTTGAAATTAGCTTTTCAGTCCCTCAGTGCTTGCCTTCAAATTTCAGAAGTCTTCTCCTGAAGAGTGAATGACAGTTTTGGCCTTATCCCAGCAACTGGCAGCATACTATAGGGGAAATATCCAGAAAATTATCTAGACGACAATTCTTTTGGTTTTTTTCCCTTTCTGAGCCAAATATTATTTGAGTGACCAAAACCAGATAGCATCATCGACACCAGTAAGAACATGAATTCAGACACTGATGTAACTTACTTTAGAAAACTGTTGAATCACCTCAGACAACAGGTCACCCAGCTGACACAAGAATACACCACAGTTGAAGGCTTACCTCCCTCTCAAGTATAAGTGGATTCATGCATGGGAGTGAAGTCTCCCTTTTGCCCCTCATCCTCAGTGTTGCTTTGATTTATGAGAAACTACAACTCTGAAAGCAGACCACCTAAGTTCTTGAGGACTGAATTAATTTGTATAAAACCTATCAAATCAATAGGCTTATGAGATAGCAGTTTAAAATTCATATATTTTAAGGTTTAACCAGTAGGACTTTTTTTTTAACTTATTGTTCTTTATAATGAAACACTGAGCACTCCTCAAACTCTGCACTGTCCAACTGACAATTTGTCAGCTGTCTATATTCAATCACCTCAGATCTTTGTAACTGCCCAGTTTTCCATAAAATTAAAATCCTTTTCAGTCTGAATATCCTGATGCTTATCATAACAGCAAAAATGTTACTCACACATCTCTAGATTTAAGTAAGATTTTCCAGTAACTCCTTATTCAACTAGATATTATTTAAACAAGATAGGAGAAGATTTCTGGTGGAAGGCTCCTAACTTTAGGAGCAAATCCTTCTGCCGATGATGAAGAGTTGTGCAGATCTAGAAGCTCTGGGCAAGAAAGAAGAATAATTTCAGAACTGATCCCTTCTGAAATCTTCTAGGTTACAAAAGTGTTACATTCAGAAATGCTTTTGGAAGTTAGGAACCCAAATTCCATTTTAAAAAAATGAATGAACTTCTAAAGCCTAGAGTTTTAGTAAATCTTCTCTTTAAACAGCAAAGAACAGACATTGAGGCTTTTAGAAAAAGTTGCTCTTTAAGCCTCTAAACTCATCTGTCTCTAATGACTGTAGTAACTGGGTACACATTAGTGCACTCTCTACACTGAAAATGTTAAGTTTAAAAAGACATTTCTTTTTTAAACTATGAGTCATAAAGACAGAGAGACAAAGTTATTAGCACAAGGTCATCCTGTACCTGAACTCAGAACCAAAACTGTATCATTCAAGTTCCTAACTCTCATCTCAGCCAGTAACCTACCCTACTTTTTAAAATAAATGTAAATTCCTATTTCCATCCCAACAGAGGCTTATGGACTAAAAGAGACTGGATTCCTAACAATTGATATGCCAGCCAGGCTCTTTGCATTAGGGGCTGGTGGTTTTTGTTAGTTTGGGGGGGGGTGCGGGGGGGGCGCCATGGCATTAGGTTTTTTTTGGGGTTTTTTTTGCCACTCTTAAGTATTACCTGCACATACTTTTAAGGTATATCAAAAGAACAAAAACTTTTAGAGGCTATGTGGTCCTATGGAGTGATTGCTTCTTCCATATGCCTGTGGTTCTAGTCTGCTGAGACACAAAGGACCACTATGAAACCACGCGTGTAATCCCTGGTGAGCCATCGCTCAAAAGCATTCCTCAAATGATAACTACATTTGTGCACGCAAAGGGCTTCTCCTTTCCATGAGTCTTCCAGTGGTTAGGGAGACTGCAGCTGTGTGTAAAATGGTCACTACGCTCCCCACACTCAAATACACACTTCCCATGGTGTATCACTGGGGGCTGGGTCAGAACTGAGAGGCAGCTGAAGCTCTCCTGGCACTTTGCACATGCAAGCCTTGTTTGCCGCATGGCCACGCTGGTGGCAGAGAAGTTTGGAAGCACAGTTAAAATTTTTACTGCATATTGTGCAATGATGAGGACTCTGTCCTGGTGAAGCTCTTCCTGAGACCGCCATGTCCTAGAAGTCTTTCACATTACAGCTTCTCTTCCCAGCCATCTCCTGTCTGTTTGTCCTCAAACAGCATTTTCAAAGTGCTGTTTTGAGACATTTCAGCCCTCTGACAACTTAAGTCATCATTGTGGAATACCTTTTCCCTTTGATCTCCTGATGATAACTTGTGTTTTACCATGCGTCCAAACTTTTCCTGGTCATGAGACTCCATTTTTCTCCAAGTCTTTCAACAACTGCAGGTAAAAAAGTAACAATAGGTTACTTTTTTTAAAAAAAGTAGTAATTTGCTGTAGTCTGCAAACAGCAGACTGATTTTTTTAGTACTTGAGAGTACTAAGAAGAGAAGCAGACCAGCAAAAAACCACAAAAATATAGGCTTTGCCACTTCAAGGATGGTGAATACTTCATCCTAAGTTTTCAGTTGCAGTGAAAAAAATGGTTTTGAGCACCAGAAGTATTCTGGTAGACAGAAACATGGGCAGGAAGACCAGAAGGAGACAGAAAATGATTTGGGGAGGTACACATGTTAGTTTGAGTGGTTAAACTAACCCTTCTGAAGTAGCAGTTTAAATATGCTCACATATATCACAATCAGAACTGACTTCAGGTTGTACAACCATCAAGATCGAGGCTTTCATTGAGATCAGTACTATGGTAGGGGTAGAAAAACACTTTGATGCTTTCTAAGGCATTGATACTATTTTCTGTTAACAAGACTAGCAATCTTCACCAAGTTTTCAGGTTCTAAGAAAATATTATGACCATTAAATTTTGACCTCTTGCAATGCTCAGGCTTAGAAGGCTTTAAATCCAACTCAAATAGGGATGGTCTGTTTCAACTAATAGTTAAAAAACAAAACAGGAATAGGAGAGTTATACCTACCCATGCACGTATTAGGTATGCAGCAAGCCAAATTGCTTTTTACTTTCTATTCTACAAAAACATGTGAGTTACGAACATCAGGTTTATCCCTCCCCCAAAAGAAATCTTGCCTGATAACACCTTAGGACAAGCACAAATGACTAAGAACCACTTTTTTCTTAGGTACTGAAATCCTCAGATTAATACGAGCTTCCCTCTTTCATCCCCTACATTTAAACCAAAAGCTTTATGCTTTAAAGACCAAGAAGAAAAAATGGCATCATTGGTTTTGATCTTCTTTACTGAGGTGCCAGATGTGATGGTGGATTTGCTGATGTGGACTGAACTAGGGTTCCTAAAACAGCCATGCCAACTGCTAGTCATCCGATCAGGCCATATTATTATGAAATCCTGCAGCAGAAGCCTTTTCTGCTTTCTGTCCCACCCCCAGCATCCTGTTCTCCTGTACACAAATTTACATGTTCCCATTATGTACAGCTTATTACATGTTCCTTGAGGGACCTTCAGTTCTTTACCCGCTAAAAGCAGCTTGTATTTGAGTTCTGGTTGCTAGCTTTATTTATCTCAAATATTTCCGGTTTGGTTGTTCAAAATCAGGCTGTGGCCAGTTAAGCTGAGTGCTGGAGGAATGACATGGTTTCACAGAAGGTGCCGTTCTCACAGAGGTCACCACAGAGCCTTTGAAGGATCTCTAAACCTGGAAACAAACCACTGCTGAGCTACAGCCTTCAAATCTCTACAGTCAGATCATGTATCTTTGAGAAATAATCACACATCTCACACTGATCCTTCACACTGCTGTGGTGCTACAGAATAGATCAAGGAATACCACAGGTTATGTTTGTTTTTACTCCAATTTGATGTAAGTGCAGATGTTTGCCTATGGAAGTGAAATTAGAAACCTGAAAATGCCACACAGGAGAAGCATTCTTTCATCCCAGCAAAAAGAGATACATTTCTTTTCTTCGAGTGAATCTACACTGAAATACAAGGCTTTTCTCTGTGCCAAATTTTAAATCAATTTTAGAGAAGGGTGCATTTAAGATCTTTGTACTAGTTCCTAGACCTACTGAGGATGATGTTAAGTAGGTTTGAGAGGCCAAATATAATTTTATGCCAGTGCTTTCTATGTCCGTCACTTCCTCGCATGCACTCTTGGATGTGTCACTTTCAGGCTTTTCAGATTCAGTATTTATTTCCAAATACTATCAAGTCCCAATGGAAGTTGCCTAACATGTCCTTAAGTCTTTTTGAGCTTCCAGCCTCCACTTGTGCAAGAAAATGATGCAGACATTAAAAAGCATGAATGTTCACTAAGAGTACAGATATGGAAAAAATGAACATCTATGCATTTATTTCTTTAATGCACGGGATTTAATTTAGAGGATTTAGTTGTATCTTAAATCTGTAAGCAGGAAAGGTCATAATGTTTCATGCAGAGCACTTCTTAACAGAAACTGCAATTTGGTCATAGAATCACAGAATGTTAAGGGGTTGTAATGGACCTTAAAGACCATCTAGTCCCAACCCCCCTTGCCATGGTCAGGGACACTTTCTTTTCAACCAGGTTGCTCAAGGCCTTATCCAACCTGGCTTTTAAAATGCCAAGGCTGGAGCATTCCCAACCTCCTCGGTGTCACCAAAAAGCAGAAAATAAACTCTCCAAACCAGTTTGTTAGGTTAGAAAGCTGACATTACGTTATTCAGTGCTGAGGTACATGAGGGATTTCTCCACCTAACATGTATGCCAATTATCAAAACTTTTAGCTATTTATACATTTTAGCAAACAAAGGAATGAAGGTTCATTGGCTACAAGTTGCATGGTTCTCTTTTTAATTAGTATTCTAACTTCTATTGGTGAATGATTTTCTTGCTTTTCATGCTAATTAGTCCTCATGTTCAGCTTCTCTCTTCTTTTGGGTCAGTGCATTTCTTGGGTTGGTGGTCGCAGATACCCCTGCCAGAATCACCCTTACACACTTGGATCTGTTTTCACCACAATTACTGTGTTGGTTTTATTAGTTTCTTCTTTATCTTGGGAGTCCTGCCAAATGTCCTTGTTGCCCATAAATTCTGCATTCTTTGTGTCCATTATCCATGGGCATCCTTCTTCCCAAGCTATGTTAACTTCCCCCCACTCCCAGGTCTGAGATCTCTGAAGCATGTCAAGCCTTAAACTTTAATTTGTTTTTCTAACACATGGACATCACTTAGAGCTTGCTTGCTAGCTACTATCTGTTTCGCAGATTAAATCTCCCTTCTTTCTGATTAGGTCCCAACATTTCCCTCCACTGCTGCATAGACTCCTTTTTAAAGAAATATAACCTGTTCAGTAACACTGGGCAACTTGTTCTAGTGTCTAACTACCCTCACAGTAAAATATTTCTTCCTAGTATCTAACTTAAATTTCCTTTCTTTCAATTTTGTATCCATTACTCCTTGTCCTATTACTATATTTTCTGACAAATAGTCCCTCTCCAGCTTCCCTGTAGGCCCGAAACAAATACAAATAATACTTTGTTTTCCATGGGAATTTTAGGGGAAAAAAGTTTCTTTTCTATTTTTTCCTTCAATTGATAAAGTAGAATTAATCATATTATTTTTAAGTTTTCATCAAAGCGCACTTGTACATTTGAGTTACCTTACTTGCTGACTTGTGACAGCCTGCGTGTCTGAGCCTCAAGCCTTTCTTTTTCATTCTGCAAGTCTTCTTCCACTTTTTAGCATAATTCATGGTATGATCAGGCCTCCAGTTCCCATCTGGCAGGTAAAAGAAACCCTCTTGTAGGCACTAAGGCTGACCTACTTCACTGTGTGTAAGTTATGGGGATCTCATGGGCTCCTGATACTTTTACAGCTCATCATTATCATCTGTTCAGAAAATCCCTCATTGGATATCATTCCCTACAGCTCTGAGCTGGTCCTGTAAAAAATGCAGGTGAGTGCACTTGAGGAAAAAACTGAAATGGCAAAATATTAAAGGCTTAGTATAGACAAATCATTATCACTGCAACAAGTCAAAAGAGACATTTCTGTTGTTTCCTTGCTGCCTTAGCGATAAAAGCTTTCATCCAGGCTCTGAGTGGCCCCAGATGGAAATCTTATGCTGGAACAGTTACCTGGATGCATCTACCTAGACCTTATTCCCAGAACCAGTTCTTTTGGCAAGATATGCAGGAACTGTAAGAAGGTAAGCATGCCCTTGATGTGCTCCTTTTTATGCTCTCTCTCTGCCTTCAGCTCCAGATGAAAATCAGCCCCACAGGTACCCCCCAGCCTCCTGGAAGCGGAGTTGTCTGAACCACTGGCAATGCTTCTCCACGCTGATGCTTTCCTCTTGCAGAATTACTTCTTTGCTCTGCTACCTTGTGTTCAGGTTTCTAGAGAACTATTAGGTGTTTCCAGGTGACAAGCAAGATTTATCCTTTGAAAGTTACCCAAACAACCATAACTGAACTTAAGCTGTGGACAGGTACAGATTTTCCCAGGCTGAAACAAAAGAGAAATGCAAGGTCTGAAAAACCTAACGACGCCAAGTATCTTGACATTTTGCCAGGCCTACACAGAAGGGCTAATTACTCCATTAAAATGAGTCCTACTTTTCTCAAAAATTAATGACAGTGTCATTGCCAATCCATAAGTTCTCTTGCGTATGTCACTCACCTCCCACATTTCAGAGCTAACTTTGACTCTGGTCTTCGTCATGGCATTAAAACATACCCTAACTAATTCTCCAGCAACAGCATTCTACTTTTAACACTTCATGTAGTAGGTAGGATTTTCTTCCCCACTCTAAGTTATGCAGAAATTGCTGACTTGTAGTATTTAATACCTGATGAAGATCAATCAAATCTACTCTTGTACCTCTGAGTCAGCAGCAGCAGGAAAGTATTGATGGACTAGAAAGGGCAAAACAAACATAGGCACATCAAAAAGTGTCACCTGCATGAGTCAAAAAAAGAAAGAATTAAAATAAAAACAATTAGAAACTTTACTGCCACCTGCTAGAGGGAAAAAAAAAAACTCCACCACCCAGCTCTGAAACAACCAATATTCATAGAAAATTACTTATCTAGAATTTCTGTCTTTCTTGGATGTAATCCAAACACAAAGTAGGTGATGATTCTAAAGAAGGGCCATTTACAAGTTGTTAAACTTGTACTACATGAATTTTCATTTTAAAAGTGGAAAGACATACAGCCTATGCAATTCATGCAATATTTAGTATATTTCAAAGAGCAGGTCACTGTAAAATGCCAGAAATATTTATTTTCACTACTGAAAATTAAAATTCAGCTCCAATTATTTCTAGCAAAATAATAAAAATGTAATTTAAGTATATAGACAAGATAGCTGCAAGGACAATACATAAAAATATAGCACTTTTTTCAGTACCTCTTTAATGGCAATTAAACCACAACAGGCAGTTTTACTGTATTTGAACAGCTCTTTCATCAACCCATGTAGTTCTGCTACGCTGTTTACATGTTCCCCATGTTACATACCTGTAACTTTAACTGCAATATGCAAGAGCAATAAACTTAAAACCAGCAGAAAAACACTCCCCACCATGCCCCCATTCAGCTGCCACCTGCTTGGGGCTGGGGGATATGGAGAGCAGGGAGAGTGGTGCTGTCCCTGCCACTGCTGGGGAGGCTGGTTCGTGGAGAAACTGTCTCCATCCCAGGCTTTGGTCGAGCTGTGATTCCTTGATCTGTGAGGAGCTCCTGTCCTTCAGACAGTCACACTAAGGGTCACAGGCCAAATGGTGGATGTGACAGGAAAAATGGAGGCACCAAATGCCCCTTCTTGCTGTTCTTCTGGACCTGGGAATGATACTGGAAATGGCTTGTCCAGGCACTCCTGCAAAGTGACAGTGCCACAGGGGCTCTCACCTGGAGGGAGCCATTCTGTGTCCCAGGCAAAAAACACAAGGCTGCAGCAGACACTATTACCCAGCTGCAGAGGGCTAATCAATTACCTGTCTGCAAGTGGTCAGAGCCTGGGGCCTCCCCAGAAATTCTTCTCAGGCTTGTAGCATGTTATGGTGTCTCCTCTCTGGCTTCTCCTGTCCTTCAGGCACCTTGGGAAGGCAGACCTGGTATTTTTAAAAAAAGTCTGGAGAACAGAATCATGTTTATAAGGCCAACTGAGTTCCTCAGTACCCTCTTCATGTTCTCCTGTTACCTGTACAACTCCTTCATTCTTAGTTCACTGTGAGAGCTAACCTCAGCAAAGAGAGAAATCTAGAGCCTGATGACACACCCTCTTCCATCCAGGTAAAATAATAATGGGTCACCTAAACTAGTAAAATGCCCTCAACTTTTTTCCCCTAAGACTTAATAATCCACTCAGACATTTGATTCCCTCATTGCAGGTGTTTTTTTCTTTGCAATGGACAAAGATATGGCCATATCAGAAATATTTTAGGGTATGACCATCTATTCCCTTTCCAAAGGGATTTCATAATGCTTACAAGAAAAAAATATAAATAGAAGAGGAAAAAGGATAAAAAAGCCAACTACCACCAATTGAGTATTCTCTTACTTAAGAGCTCAAATAAACATAATAATCACGAGCTTTGTAAGACCACCACTTGGAGCTCTATTCATGCATATTCAAAGTGTGACAGATCCTTTGTCTGGCAAAGATTTTTGCAGCTGCTGTTTGTGTTCTCGTCCACAGATCAGCTAGTCCAAGGAATAGAGTTCAGGACTCAGTCCTGCTACAGAGAGTGGGGCCGTGTAGCAGTTATCAGCTGACAGTACGAAGTACACCGAAGGACCAGGACAAGTACAGCTGTCTGCAGGTTATCCCTGTCAGAACACGTAAAACGTTCTTGCGAGTGAATATATACACACACATATATACAGTTAAAAAGTTAGTGATTAATATGATGGGAGCAACACATGAAGCCACGTTTGGACAGTCAAGCTAAGCCTTACAAAATTCCAGAACGACGAGCAAACTTACTGCTGATGGCCAATCCCTGCACAACATTAAGTACCACCACTACGAACACAAATTCGTGGTTTTGCCCTGTCTGTGAGCACACTGGCTGTTGGCTGCACCCCAGGCTGGACCAGTGGTGGGAACCATGTCTTTCCCTCTCCTCTTCTCTTGCTGTCCTCACTCCCAACCTTTTCCAGCCAGCGCTCACTCCCTTGCTTCAGAGGCTGCAGCTCTGCCCTGCCGACCCGTCACATGAAACACTGAATTTTGTGTTTTCTTTAGCACCTCGTATCCATAAAGCTATTGTTTCTTATGTATAGAGAAAAATAAATAAGCATGCAGCTACAAATTAAAATAAATAGTCCCAGAGTCACAACATCACACAGCATCTCACATCCTGAGACACCAAAAGCTGCCTTTGGCAAAGCCAGAACCCTCTGAACCCATGTTCAATATCAAATTTACTTATTTCAAGACAATTGATGTTTCATGGTATGTCTGATTTAACAGAATGATACAAAACATACAACTAGAAATGTAAGTTACACTTAGCAAAACATATAGCAATCTCAATACACAGCTCAGTCACACTACCAACCAGAGTCCCATTACCAGTCTTTATCAGGCACTGGAGGTTGCCAGAAAGGAATACGTGGGCTGAAGCAAGTTCAAGCTTGTTGCTCTCTTCTAAATAAACATTTCTGCTGAAAAATCACACTATGAAAAGCCAGTGCCCATACAGGAGACAGGAGAGTCCTGCAACTTTAGTCAAATAAAAGAGTCCACTGGGGCCTATGCCTGCAGAATTCTTTCTCCCAAAACTCTGGAGGGTGCAGCCTCCTTTTATCCTAAACTCCTGGCCGCAGGTTGCCCTCTTCCTTCCCCCATTGGCTGAGGCACTAGGAAGGTACAGCCTTCCTGAACCGCCTACCCCATATGCCCCCTTGAACCTGTTATTTTACCCCAAGGTTTAGAAACTCAGGCTTGTGCAGACTCACTTGTCTGTTTCAGGAGTCAGGCTGTCTGGGCTCTGTAACAAACCTGCTGCCTGAAGTTAGTAGAGACCTTAAGACCCATTTCAAAGACGTTAACACTCATACCTTCACCTGTCGAATTGTTTGTAAAGACATTAGCACACATCTTTCCTATCACATTGGAACAGGTTTCCCAGTTGTGAATTGCCCATCCGTGGAAATATTCAAAGCCACATGGGGCTCTGAGTAACCTGGTCTAGTGGAAGGTTTCCCTGACCGTGGCAGGGGGATTGGAACTTGAAAATGCCTAATAATACAACCCAAACCATTCTAAGATTCTAAATACTTTTGCTAATTGTTGGGGTTTTATGTTCCTCGTTAAGGAGGCACATATTCTCCCTCTTCCTCCCCCACGTTGGCCTAACTCATTGAAATATCCATACTCCCTAATGAACTCGGGGAGAGACATTTTCGCTTCCTAATAGCCCCTCTGCTGATGCATTGGCTGTTTAGTGAAAACAAGGGCCGCCCTCAGGTGCCCTTTGCTCTGAGGTGCAATCAGCCAGCAGCTGTGGGCAATCACAGCCTGCATTGTTCCCGGAGCTTCACGGCTCATCCCCCTTGCTCATTGCCTCTGAGCATTATTCTGTTGCAGGGCTTGGCTAGGCAGCAACAATCTTGGATGCTTTTCTTGCTTTAAGAAGTAGAACAAGCTCTACAGACAAATTAATATTTATTCTGGCTTCACTGTGGTTCTGTTGCTTCTAAATTAGCAGAAACAGTTGCTTGCTGTTAATGGAGAGAGATGTAGGGGTCAAATAGGCATATGGAATTTCATTGGGCTTGTCTGACATGCTTTTAAAGGAATAGCAGTATAATTAATCTATTGTGGCAAATTTATAAAGATTTTCTGGTGCCCTATAGAAACAGAGAAATTGTAATTGGAACAAAAAATAATGCACAGTAAAGAATGATAAACTCAGTGCAGACTAATTAGGTCTGAGACCTAAATTTGTGACCTGTGGAGGAAGTAGTGGGCCTTCATTTGTCAAAAACTTTATAAAGTCAAAAAGTATCTCATTATTCCCACGAGATTCTGTCCCTTTTTTTAGATATCGGTTTTCTGTATGCAATGGCAGCAGGTGTCATTATATTCCGTGAACATTCATACCATCTCTTCTCTACGGAATGTTGCAGTGTTTGTATTTTCTTTCAGTTCACAAGGACTGTTCCTCCTCTGTCCAATGTTTCTATTTCTCTTGCATTACCAAACAGAGTTTGAATCACGATTACATTCTTTCCATAAATGACCACTGAATTCTTAATCAACTGTATTCAGAATTTTTTGAAGGTTTGAGAATCTGTAGGAATATTGACTTAATAAATATATTCATGAGGAGGTTTTGTGACAAACTTTCATTTAAAAATCATCTTTCTCTGAAAGGCTGTGCTTCCAATTGCACCCTCATGGACAAATTGGGAAGAAAAATGTAACTGTGCCTAAAATGCAGAAAATGTAAAAAGTTGTGTATGGGTATAGCTTTTATATGTTGTTGTTTTTTATTTTGTGGGTTTGTTTGTTGGTTGTTTTTGTGAGATTTTATTTTTTCTTTTTTGAGGGCAAGACATTCATCACTTGTTTTTATTTCTGTTAAGCAGATAGCTCTGCTAGTTTGGAGAGAAAACAGATGCAAGCTTATTTTCTGTTTTTCAGAAAGAATAGATCCCCTGCTGTCATTTCCAAGCTATAGACTAATTAGACTTGGAGAGTTACTTACAGGAAGATGGACGTAAAATGTAGGGACCTGATCTCGGGAAACACAGAAAATTTGGAATGCTAGTGAAATTAATGTTAATAACAGGTGATTTCCTAATTTTTTTTACCCCTCTGAGCTCAGTTTCATCGTCCATATAATGAGGCCCATGCTCAGCCAAAAGAATAAAAGTTCAAATAGAATCTGTTAAATATTGACAATTTCAATGCAGGTTACATACTTTGCCTTGAAAGCATAAGGATTTTTTGTTTCTTCACAAAACAAAATTGTTCCAAGCACAGAAAACAGTTATTTTATGCTCTATGAATTAGGATTGACATATTCCATTTATAAGATAGAAACTATCAAACTGTATTATATTTCTGGCAGAAAGACTTTTCATCCTTTCTTTTTTCTTCTGTTCCTAGCAAAAAGCTAGTGTTTGAGATGCTGTTGATATTGTTATACTCTTAAAGACTTTTCAGAAAATAAAAAAATCAAGCTTTGAATACACCAAGACATTTCAGGGAAGGATTACATCAGTTGATTACATCAAAATTTGGAAGGGACTATTAGGTTATCGAATCTAACCTCCCATGCCAACATACCACTACATTTCCCGTACTTACATACTATGCCTTGCTGAAGTAAACTTCCCCCAAAATGCATCTTTCAGAAAGGTCTCTTCCTCAAGTCCTGCTGTGGGCTTTCACTAGTTTGTCACAGTGGCACCTTGGCATTATTTCCAGTCTAGCTTCTAAACAGGAATTTTTTGGTTTTTTTGCCAGCTAATGGTGGTTTCAGAATTAGCATTTTCTCTGCAAATGTTTTTGACTTCAACAAAATAATCAAGATACTTTCCAACTTCTTTGGAAAAGAAGCCTAAACTCTTTTAAATGTTTTACTAAATCATGGCTTTTTTGGCATAAATTTTTCAGATTTTCTATGCTTTCTCCTATATTTCAACATCCTGTCAGGACTGTATGTTTTATTCACATAATTGCAAAATTCATAGTATTCATACAAAATAGGGCTGGAAAGATACTAGGCAAATTTGTCCAATTTATCCACTATTTCAGGGCAGGATCATCTGTACATATTCTTGATCCAGGTTTATCTGACTTACTCTTAAAAACTTCTACCACTGGAGAGTCTATAACCTCTCTAGGCAGTCTATTCCAACCCTTTCCTGTCTTTACTACTAGAAAGTCAATCTTCTAACCAAAATACTTCAAATAAGACCTTCCTAATTCTAAATAGAACATAAGGATTTCTTCACAATATTGTTATCTGTTATAGTAATGTGATTTTTACAACAGCACAGTCCTTCACTCATTCTCAGCTTGAGATTTAAAGTAGGTTCTGAAGCTCTTTTCTGAAAAATTAATATCCAGCCAGTAGTTTCCCTCCTTGTATTTTTCAGATGTCTATCCTAATGTTGTTCTCTCCAACCCTATCTAGAGGTAAAATTACTCCATTCATATTCACTACTGCCTCTTTTGTACATTTCTAGGTCTCATCAGCTCCATGATGTTACAACACTAAAACTGAGTTTCTTTGCCTTATGATTCACCAGCTCTCCGCAGTGATTCAGTTTTTTAGCAATGTATGTGATCTTTCAGTAAGGCATATATTACTCCCAGAGATGCAAGTTAGTATCCCGTAGTGGGCAGCTGTCAAAGCTAGTCAATGGTACTTTGTCTTAAGTGCTGCCCTTCATTTAGCATTTAGGTGCATTGTTCAGAATAATTGTGTATGTGCCTTGCTCAGACTTCTCACATACTCAAATTTGTCACATTTGTGTGCCTTATTGAGATCTTAAAATCTTTCCTGATGAAAGGTACCTACAGCCTTTCTTAAAAAATCAAAGAGAAAGATTGCGCTTAGCAAGACATTTCCATACATGCTGTAGATTTTTTTATACCAACCAAGCAATGTAACTGGGAAAGAGTTATGACAGCATTTTTGGAACATGAAAAAAAAAAATTGAAGTCTGGTGGTAGAAATAAATTGACATGGAGAATCTACTATGACTACTTCATAAGATAATTTATGATGTCAGGTGTCAAGTTAAGTAGTGGAAGGATCATATCTTTCTGTATAATATAGCAACATTCCTAGAACTGTATCAGCTAAGTGTGGTGTCCCCAAAAGAGATTCATCACCCAGTGTGCAATAAGCCAATCTCACACACAGAGCCCTGGTATTTGTTTATTTTATATTTGTCCTAAGATGGGTATTAGGTGATAAATCCACAAACCTGGCGTGCTGATTCTCAAACTTTGCACTCTATACATTTCAGCAAACAGAGAAATCACGGTTAATCGGCTACAAAGTTATCTAGTTTTCTTATTAATTAGTGTTGTACCTTCTACTGGTTGAATGATCCTCTCACTTCTCCTGCTAATTAGTTCCATGCTCAGTCTTACTTGTGTTTTGAGTGGGTGGGTTTCTGAAGTCGGCGGTCGCAATTTTTCCCTGCCGGAATTACCTGTTAGCCACGCAGCGCGGTGTGCAGCTGCAGTGGGAGCTGCACATGGAGCTCTGGATGCTCGGAGCCCCAGGCAAGAGGCCTTGGACTGCCGATTCTTTGCCTTGGGCTGCCGATTCTTTGCATAACAAAGGGCACGGGACATGTGCCCAGCCGGGGTGGGGTGGGGGGCGATGGCAGGGCAGGGAATCGTCAGGAAGGATTTTGTATTTCTAAGTCTTTTCCATAAAAGTGAGAAAATAATAAGGATGGAAATAAAATTGATTTAGAGCTATATTCTGTGTATTTAAGATTAGGCAGTGTAGAAAAATTAGAGACCGAAAGAGATTTAACTTGGACTTTACACAGAAAATTAAAATGAAAAGCAGAAAGGGGGGTTTTGCCCACAAAGACAAACGTGCTCTTACAGACTTGCTGGTATTGCACATTAAAGGCAAATCTTTTGCTTCAATTTAGCTTAAAGACTGATAGGAAGTTAATGGCAAAATACCTAATGGAAATGATAGGAAAAAAGAAAATTGTAAAAAAAAAAATTTACTGCTGTGAAAAAAATTAGGCACCCTTGAACTTTTCGTACTGAAGTAGTTAATTTCTGGAACATGACTTGAATGGAAGATACCATTAATAGGTATAAACATAAGCTTTTATACGTGCAGTATTCTACCTAAATGCTTGGTTTACAGCCTTAAATTATTACAAAGGAAATGTTTTACTTTTTCAAATTACGATCGCAATGAATCAAAAAAAAAACCTCTAAAGTAGTGTGCTTGTCTTTGGTAGTGGTCACTGATTTGATGGGAACCATAATATGTATTCATTATCTTATTCATCATGGTCTAAAGGCAGTACTGCTCACTGCTAGATTATGTGACTCAAATGTTGCACCACATTGCAAGCACCTGCTGTGGATTCCAAAAGTCACACTGATGAGACATGTCCATAGAGAAGGGAATGATTGAGGTTTTCTGAACCCAAAGTGTGCCTAAACCTCACGTGTTTCCTGAAGTTCAAACTAGTAACTAGAAGAGAACCTTGAGGATGCTTTGCACATTCTTCCTCCTTTCTATATACCCTGCTCTGAACATCCACTTTTGGTTGTATCAGTGGCAGGATGCTTGACTAAACCTATGACTTGAACCCAGCATTACCTCCTGGTGCTCATATTTGTCATAGGTACAGTAACAACTTGTCAAGAGGGCCAAATTTTTGTTGGTTCATGTTGCCAGTTTTATCAAGGAGAAATTTTTGTGTACCTATCTAACAATCTTAGTGTCATCTATATTCTAGCTGTATTAGGCCTGAATTATCAGGGATATTTTCCTTCTGGAAATTCTTTAGAGCAACTGTAGAGCTTTTTTATTTTCTTTTTTTTTCTAAAACTAAAGTTTCTTCAAAAATGAGCTTGAGCAGAGTCACTGTTGAAATTGTATTTTCCTTTGAGAAACTGGCAGAGATTAAAGAACCTTTTGTTTGAGTACAGTCTGTGTCAGAAAGCTTTGTTTTGCTGTAAGGGGAAACTGTTGAACATGTAGGGTTTTGCCAGGTTTTGAGTTTGAAAGAACATTTCTGGAAGGGTAGAATTATTTTCTTTAGCCCTTAAAAAGAACCAAAAAATGATCTTTTCATTATTTGGGTTGTAACTTCAGAAACCTTTTCTATGAAAAATGCCCCTCAAATACTCAGCATTACATATGCATTTTACTGATAATTGTGGTGGATTTTTTTTTAAACTTGCTGAATATTTTGTTTTAAGTGCTGCTGACATTCGGCATTGAATAACATTTAAGTGTTATTCAATGTCACACCTTCTGAGAGAACTGTAAGGTTGGTTTTTCAGTACGTATTGTCAGATCAACATTAACCATTTCATGTTTTTAGCCCACGTTAAGTGGTAGTTTATATCCCAGTGACAGCTGTAGCAAACATATTTATGTGAACAAGTATTTCAGGGGAATGAATATGCATTATTATTCTGCATTCCAGTTCACAATGCAGTAACTTGTGTGTGGAGCCATAACCCTAGCTCCAATACTAACATGGACCTCAAAATTTATACATCATGAATTACCAGTGGACTCCAAAAGACTATTCCCAGTGAAAAAGCTGAAGGTTCAAATTCTGCAAATTCCTAGTTCTCCACTTGGTTATTAATCCTCCAATGATAATTCCCACATGACAAAACAAGACAGATGAAAACTGAGAATTCATTCCTCTCCCCCCATATTAAAAATCTTTCAGAAAAATTTTGAAAAATTGAAAGAAAAATTGATTGGCTAATAATAAAATGTATCAACTAGTAAAAGGTCCATTATATGAGCACTTCTAATTTTGAGGGAAGCTGATATCTGTGTTACATCTAAAAGAATAATTTTGCATTGTCTGATTAGCCTAGTAGGATAATAGGCATGCCACTAATTGAGGAAAATACTGTGCCTGAGGTAAGGACAACCAAATCCTACAGGAAAAAGATTATTTCTTGTATGTTTTGTCAAAAGAATGGTTAAAAGGAAAAAAAATATTTTGTACGTAAGCAGATTTTTAGGCCAGGTCAGTCATATTTAAAAATTTGATAGAATTTTTTTCAGTAAACTTCATAGCCTATTTAGGCTGTTAAGAAGCAATTTCAGAGAATTCTACAAGAAAGAGTGAAGAACTGCCTAGTAGTTTGTATTGGCAGCAGATCAGGAAAGCCTGGAATTGCTTCAGTGAAGTATTAGGAGTGTGCAAATGTATGTTAGGTAGAGAGAAGTATTTCTTCATTCCTTTTACCACTTAAAAACTAAATAAAACAACTCTTGCTTAAATTGCAAAAAATTGTGTAGGTTTAAGTGGAAATACTTTAAGTCAGTGAGAGTTGAATTGTGTCCCTGACCTTCTGACACTTCCTGCTTTTCTGCCGCTAAACAACCTTGTTACTGTGAACTCCAGAGCTGATATTCTAGTGATATTGATATTCTATCATATTGCATGATACTGCAAGTGATAGAAATGTAGAGACAACAGTGGTTTGATTTAATACATTGATGAAAGCGAGGCATCCAAAGATGCAATTTTCCCCTGGTCAGTAAGAGTTCGATCAAAATACAATTAAAGAATAATTTTAAAGGTACGTATATGTAGACAATACTCCCATCTGGTGAAGTTAGTAAGAACAATCATATTACATTATGTTACATAATATTGGCTTTCAAATTCATGTACAGCTACTACATTGGACATTATCTTATCAGATATTATATTAGCTGGCTTTTGAGTCTATGTACTGACTTTAATAATAAAAGTATATGACAGTCTATGTTTTATTTTAATTTCTTATGTAAATATGTATTATTATTAACAAAACCAGTTGTAGCAGAGGACAAGTGCTCTAATTTACATTTATATCCAATCTCTGAGAAAAAGAATTTTTAAATCAACCATATTTATGATAGAGCAGTATAATAATGTTGCATCCAATTGGAGTTTCACTAATGGTCTCATTAAATTAGTTGCATTCAGAATGTCCAATTTACAGCATTCATAATTTCTCATCTCATCTTGTTCAGCAGATATTTGTGAATTTTCTTCTAGTTAAATGTAATTTTTGTAAATGCTAAAAAACAAACCAAAAAACCCCCTCTCTAGTGCTTATTTTAGTCTTGTTCTACTTACAAATTATTTTCTTGCAGAACCGTTAAATTGGATAGTTTCTTGTCCCTTTTCACATGTGATTATCACTGATACTAACAAGTGCTCAAGTGATGCACTCAGTATACAGTGATCACCATTGCAATCTTTAACATTGCCATTTGTTAATTAACATTATTTTGTGGTTGTTTCAACACAGAAGAGGAATTTATTTCTAGATCTTAAAATAAATGGCATGAAGAGACTTTTCATTATGATATGGGTTCGAAAACCTATGTCAGTTTTTGTCAGAAGCACACTGAAGAAACTGGCTGCTAAAAAAAGCAGCCTATCTTACTCAAACATTGCATAGAAGGAGAACCAAGGAGTTGTAGAATTCCACCTTTTATGATGAATGATGACCTTTCAGTAGTATAAGCATCTATAAGGATATAAAGTCATGCATGTAGGTTACAGAAGTAATCAGATTTCCCTAACTTGATCACAGTCTAGAGTAAACATCTGTGCCAGTGACTGGACTATACACAGTAGAAAAAATTCACTTCTTGGGATTGAGAATAGCCAAAGGTTTGTCTACAATCCTCTGGCTTTTTTTTCTACCTATAGACCTTACAGTACCATGGTAGGACCTTCTGCAGGGATTGGCAGAGTATTATTGATTGGATGTTTTAGTTGTGGTTTTAGCTGCCATAGACACAGTCTTCTAGATGCATTTCAGGTGAAATACACAAAGTGATATCTGTCGCAGATCGACACTAGGAATCAGGCACGGACGCAGGTTTCATTCACACGCCAGGGTCTCGGGCCAACGGGCAAAAGGCCTGGCCCCTCGTTTATCCTCACACTTATATACATATGTACAGACAATCAACAATTGGATGGAGAGGTTAAGCCTCTCCAAATTGATAGGATATAAATTCAGTCCATCACCTTCCTCTGCCTCTGGAGAAGGAATGCAAAATAATTCTGAAAGTACAGCCTAGAAAAGATTAGTTACAAAAACATGGGCATTGTTTATCTCACAACTTATGAGAAAGTTTTTCACTGCTAACGCGAACAGGGTATGCAGTGAAAAACCAGGGCAACAGATATCTAGTTCGTTTTCTGTCAAAGTCATGCTTGATATTAATTTGAAGAAAGGATATTTTATTTTCAGGGATGTTCCTGTGAAGAGCATTTCATGAAGGAGCCTCTTTTATGTTTTTTTCAGTGTTGTTCACTACCTTCAAATCAATCAAGTGGCTCATCAAAAAAACCCCAGGTGGATGGAGGATTTTATTTATTCCTTTAGTAGGTGGCAAGTGTGGGAATCTAACTAACTTGTTTTATTGTTCCAGGTAATTATGGAATGGATGAGTCATAAAGATGAGGAAGCTGGAGCAAGAAATGTTAAAGGGGAGAAAAAACTTTTTTCTCATCGCTGAAAACAGCTGTTGTGATATAAGCTGCATAATGAAAACCACTTGCCAATTTTCTTATTAATAGATATAGTAGACACAATTATTCTGGCTGCATGTTCAGCCTTTTGGAGTCAGACTTTGCAGACAGCATGGAGATAGCTTTAAAAAAAGCTTGGAATTTATCACATCCTCTAAGCTTGCCAATAATGCTAAGAACATATGTTGATGGTGGCAATACAGAAAACCCAACAACTGGTCTGTTCCATAACATGCTGTGGAATGATCATGCCTTTACTGTCAAGCATGTGATACATATTTTTGCAACTGAATAGTTTGAAAGTTTAAGCTGGAACTTGAAATGTTGTGTTAGGTAAACGCTGGGAGCTTTGCTGATTCTCATTCTGATCTGTTTAATTTCTTGTATCCCTCAAGTTTGCCGTACCAGTTTATCTAATAAAAGACATGTTTTATATGTCCAACAATGGACATTTGAGAGCCCTGACACACAGGATCTACCTTATATATTTATGCTGTGCAGGTTTTATCAGGATTTACGCCACAGTCCTTTCTGAAGCAAAGCTATAGTGGTTTGAAATATCATTTTCCCCAGGGTGAACAGAACATTTAACAATGTAAATGGAATTACATGACCGAAAGCATTACCACACAGTATAAGGATACAGTGGTCATCAGTGCCAGTTACCATCTTTCATCATTTTTTCATTTCTATTCTAGTGAACTTTTCTCTCTTGAGTATTTTTGTACTGTAGCTTAATAAGTGCAGACTTTCTAATGGTTCACACTGTGCTACTCATCCAGCATTCAAGAGACACCCTTAGTATTCAATCATGTTAATTCCTGCTCCCTCACTATTTTTTTAATGTTAAGCTGATATAAAGTTGATATTCTCCCTGTATGCTAATACAGCTCCTTATCCTTGAAATTTTTAAACTTGTTTAATGCCTTTCCCACTGTTTGAAGATAATTAATTTCTTTCTGAGTTAAAAATTCCAAGAAAAGAAACAAGCTTACAGACTTTACCTTTGAGTTCTGATTCATTTCCCCTTTCATTCCCCTTTTTTTTTATTAATGGCCCTTTCAGCAATATGGTAATATCTTCAGAAGGGTATTTTGACCTTATAATCCTTTTCATACTCACATTCTTTCTGTAACTAGTGGACTAGTTCAGGTAAAATAATTTTTATTATTATTAAAAAGTAGAATCAAAGATTAATCTCAAAATCCTTATCATCTAAGGGTTTTTTTTCATCAAAATGCATACATTAAACTTGTCCAAGGTATATTTTGAATTGCCTTTATTTTCATATTTACCAGTTATTGTCCTTAGAACTTAATTACATCCTCTGCCTGTTTTCATTAGGAAGGAAAGTATGAGAAGTATGATAATCTAGTCCAGCCCAAACATTTAGAGGCATGACATTACCTTTTTTTTTGGAGGGTGAGATTATCGGTATTAATCCCTAATTTACTACGCCACTTGTATATATTCCTATCTTCCACTCCTCCCACATCTGGAGAATAAATAGCACAGAGTAGATGGACTGTAACAAGTACACTGGAGATCTACTTGAAACTTGTTTTCCCTAACACAAGGATAAAAGGCAAGCCTCTATAACCTTCTGGAAATAGTAGTTTGTGATATTTAGGAGTGTTGTCTGTAACCATGCTGTTTATAAAATAGAGACAAAATGAGTGTCTACTAACAGTGGTTAAGCTCAGTTTTTTTCTCACAAGTCTCACTAAAGTTATTACAAAATGCCTCAAGTTTCTTTAATCGTTCACTGAAAAGTAAATATAACGTTTTGCGAGGTTTTTTTAATCAAAGCATGCCCTACACTTCTTTGGAAGTGAGTCAAAGGAGAAACAAAACTTTGGGAGTATTGTTAAGAGATACTCCACAAATGAACTTTAAATCCAATCAATTTACACATTTTCTAAGTATCTCACTCTTATTGGTTCCTGCATGAAAACATTATTTTCTGTCTCAGAACACATTTTAGAAAATTACTTCAATACATATTGTCATATAAGATTAATCTTGTATTTCATCATTAACCATTATTTTTGACAAATATTTCAACTAAAAAAAAAAAAAAAGATTTTTTTTCACAAATAAGCAAGATAGCTACAAACTTTTTGGATAATAATTCCCCACAAACAGGCAATTTGCTAGTATAAGCCTCACTCCCCGCAAGCATTTTACTAATATCCCTACACACATAGGCTAGTATGACTGAATAGATGTACTGAATCCCCATTCCTTACCATGTTCAGCTTCTAAAGTTCAAGTGAGAGGTTCCTTTCAGAAATGGGAACAGTATCAGGAGAGTGCTGGGGCAACCCTGGTATCAGCACTGGCTGGAGGATGAACAGAGAAAGAGCAGCCCTGCTGAGAAGTATTTGGGCTTGCTGGTAGTTGAGAGGCTGGACATGACCCAGCCATGGGCACTCACAGCACAGAAAGCCAAACGTGTCCTGGGCTGCATCCAGAGCTCCGTGGGCAGCAGGGCCAGGGAGGGGATTCTGCCCCTCTGCTCTGCTCTGGTGAGACCCCACCTGCAGTGCTGCATCCAGCACAGGAAGGACATCGACCTGTTGGATGAGTTCAGAGGAGGCCACCAAGTTGATTAGAAGGATGGAGCGATGTTGCCCTGGTTTTTCACTGCATGCCTTGTTCGCGTTAGCAGTGAAAGACTTTCTCATAAGTTGTAAGATAAACAATGCCCATGTTTTTGTAACGAATCTTTTCTAGGCTGTACTTTCAGAATTGTTTTGCATTCCTTCTCCAGAGGCAGAGGAAGGTGATAGACTGAATTTATATCCTATCAATTTGGAGAGGCTTAACCTCTTCATCCAATTGTTGATTGTCTGTACATATGTATATAAGTGTGAAAATAAACGAGAAGCTAAGCTTTTGCCCGTTGGCCCGAGACCTTGGCGTGTGTATGAAACCTGCGTCCGTGCCTGATTGTTAGCGTCGATCCGTGACAGAGCACCTCTCCTATGAGGAAAGGTTGAGAGAATTGAGTTTGCTCTGCCTGGAAAAGAAAAGTCTTTTGAGTAAGCTAATTGCAGATTTTCAGTACTGAGAGGGAGCCCGAAAGAATGATGGAGAGAGATTGTTTATAGGAGCATGTAGTGACACAACAAGGAGGAATGAATTCAAACTTAGAGAGTAGGTTTGGATTATATATTAGGAAGAAATTCTTTACTGTGAGAGTGGTGAGGCACTAGAACAGGTTGTCCAGTGAAGTTGTGGATACCCCCTCTCTGGAAGTGTCCATCCTATTCAATGGAGTTTTGACAACCTGGTGCAGTGAAAGGTGCCCCTGACCATGGCAGGGGGGTTGATTTGGAACTAGGTGGTTTTTGATGTCCATTGCAACCCAGGCCATTCTTTGCTAGATTCTATTCTATGAATATGTGCATACCTTGGCTCAGTGATAAGAGGAAGTAACACATGTTGTGACTCATTCAGATCTTATTCTTCTGTTCTGTTTTGCACGTTTCTATTCATTTCCTCTAAAGGTCACTGGAAAGCTTGCCCTGGAAATAGTTCTTTTACTTGGCAAGGGTCTCCATAGAAAGCAATGCCCAAAGACATGATCAGAGCTCTATGGATACGAAACCTCTTCTGAGCTCTGTAGTTTTTTACAAAAGTGGGAAACAGAATGGGTTTTAGTCTCTCAGCTTTGCTGAGAGGAAGAAGAATAAGCTCTTACTTTTTAATGCTAGGTAGTGACACCAAGTAGTTTCACATGGCCTCCACTTTAGAAGTATAATTCAGCACAGTAATTATATCTCAACATATAAATTTAACTTACAGCTAGAGTGCCTAATATACCCAGAGTTCACACTATAATGTATAGCCCTTTTTATAATCTCACTGCTCTTTTCTATAGCATGAATTAATGTGCCATGAGTCAAGAGTCATTGTAATATTCAAGGGGAGAAATGTGTTTATATCCATCCTGTCTTTCTCTCCAACCCATTTATTACACATTCAACCCTGAAGATGTTTTTAATTAGTTGATAAGAATGGCAAATAATAAACTTCATGAACATTTTATTACAATGTGTTTGAGTATTAATTGTTGCCAATTCATCAACTCTAAAGCACATTAGTTCTGGAAAGATTTATTTTATCTGTTCTATATTTATGAGTACAATCTCATCTTCAAAATATTAGTAAACAAAAATGTCTTTTGAATATAAATTTCAGCACTGGTATTCTCATATCTGAAGCTAGCTTTAAATGCTATCCTAGGAAATAGGATTCCATCCTCAGGTCAGCTTTTCTCCACATCTTCAGTCAGGACTTGTACGCAGGACTTGAACTAAGTAAATTTGCAAATGACAACAAATTCTGAGGAGCTGCCAACTCTCTTGAGGGCAGAGAGGCCCTGCAAGAGACCTCAACAAGTTTGAGATGGGCAGTCACCAACTGTATGAGGTTTAACAAAGGCAGATTCTGGTTTCTGCACCTGGGAAGGAGCAACCCTGGATGTACAGACAGACTGAGGAATGAGATGTCGGAAAGCAGAGCTGTGGAAAGGGACCTGGGGGTCCTGGTCAACGGAAATTTGAATATAAGTCAGCAGTGCCTGGGCAGCCAGGAGGGCTAAGAGTGTCCTGGGGGGCATCAGGCACAGCATCGCCAGCCGGGCAAGGGAGAGGATTGTCCCGCTCTGCTCTGTGCTGGTACACCTTGAATATTGCGTGCAGTTTGGGGCACCACAGTGTAAGAAGGATATAAAGCTGTTAGAGAATGTCCGAAGGAGAGCAACAAAGATGGTGAAGGGCCTTGAGGAGGAGCTGTATGAAGAGTTTCTGAGGACACTTGGTCTTTTCAGCCTGGAGACTGAGGAGACTGAGGGGAGACCTCATTGCTGTCTTCAACATCATAATGAGGAGAAAAAGAGGGGCAGGTACTGATGTCTTCACACTCATGACCAGTGACAGGACTGACAGGACTAGAGGAAACTACATGAAGCTGAGCCATAGGAGGTTCAGGTGTGATATCAGGGAAAGGCTCTTCACCCAGAGGGTGGTTGGGCACTTGGAACAGACTCCCCAGAGAAGCAGTCACAGCGCCAACCTGACAGAGTTCAAGAAGCATTTGGAGAATACTCTCAGGCACATGGTGATCTTTGGGGAAGGTGCTGTGCAGAGGGAAAGATGGGTGGGGAGAAACAAAATTAATGGTGCCTTTGCTACTTTTGGCCTTGACAAAATTGGCACATTCGCATAATAATAAACCAGTATTAAATTAATGGATTTTTTCTCTGAGCTAGAACTGTTTTGAACCTCTAACTCAGGAGTTCAAATAGGATAACTGATGAATTATATAGCATATACAGTGTATAGCATAACACTCTCAGGCACGTGGTGTGACTCTAGGGGTGTCCTGCACAGGGACAGGATTTGGGCTCGATCATGATGGGTTCCTTCCAATTCAGTATATTCTATGATTCTATGAAATGTTTTGTTCCTTAGTAGTCAAGTTAAAATTAAATCCATATGGTTTAGCTTGCTCTTGCCCTTATTAATTACTAAACTAGTAATTCCTCAAAGTCGATTTTTCACCTAAGATTCCATTAGTTAACATTGTCTTCCTTATCTGGTTCATTTATCAGTGCTATAGACACTAGCTTGTGCTCAGTTTGTGATGAAAATCTAGATATCTACACCAGCCTGAAAACAAAGTCTCAGTGACATTTACAGAGGAATTAGTAATAGGTGTAAATGCATAGCAGAACCTAAACACTGCCGAGAACAAATTAAGAAATATGTTAATTCAAGAAAAACAGATTGTTGAAAGAAGCATCTTCTTTAACTTGAACTTTTCAATGTGCAAGGGTAATTTGTATGTAGCTAAAAACTTAAATAAAATACAATCCGGTTCACTTTGGGTTGCAACCCAAGCCACAACCAGTGGTATTATGCCCTCCTTACTGCACAGCAGAGGACAAGTTCAACAGAGACAATAACATTCTTTAGTTCTTGTTCATGTCAAGAGAAAAGAGGGACTGTTTGCAGTTTGTTTCATACACACAGGATGTTAAAATAGAGTCTTACAGAAAAGAAGTCAGTCATCTCATTTTTTAGAGTTCCTAGTTTTTCTATAGCATATGCTCTTGTACAGCATGGGTGGAGTGCCAAGGTCAGTTATCCTCTATAATGATGAGTTGTAGGCACTCTGCTTAGATAGTAAAGAAAAACCAGTCAATTATATGCTAATAGGAGTTGCAGATATTATGCAGTTCATAATAAGGTTGCAAACTAAAACAAAAAAGGGTAAAAAGAAAGATCTATTAAAATAAGCGTCCTAAGCTGATCTCTCCTGGATGTACTGGTCCCTGGTTCCATCCAGTTACCTCTCTGGTGAACTCAGTAAATACTGTGACCAAACTGGTCGTTATTTTGTTTTTTTCATACTGGGAAGCAACATTTCTTAGCGTATTAGCTGTCACAGACTTTTGACAGGACATCTGCTGTCAAATGGGAAAACGCTGTCAGCAGTAGATTAGAGAGCATGTGAACTTGCAACCTGGCATGTGAAACAGCATTTAACCCCTTTATACAAAGCTAAGAGCACTCATCCTGGGAGTGCAATAAGAATAAAGTAGCAAGGGCAGAGAGAGCAACCTTCTAAGGCTGACTGAACAAAATTTGAAAAATATTTTTTTAAAAGAGAAGAGATTGTCTGCTTTACAGAATGATATTGTCTGCTTTACAGAAGGATGATATTCCAAAATGCAGAAAAATATAGGAGAAAATCTAAGTTATTGCAAATTGTGATTCTGAAGCATTAGAGAATCTGAAAGGATAAGGATATGGTCTACCACTCTAGTGAGGTAAAACCTAGAACACATCAGTCACCCCTCCATAGGTTACTTCCCAAAGTAATCTACATGTAATGTGCTCTCCCAAAGTAATCTACATGGGACATGCTACTTTGTGGGGACTGACCTTGTAGCATGTGCTTATCTCTATCTGTAAGTCTAGATGCAACCAGAAATATTTGCTTTGGACATAGAGCCAAACCTTACAGAACAATGAGATGGCACTTAGCAAAAAGGAGGCTGTACAAAACAAGCTGCACATCTAGAGAGGCAAGGAGTGAGAAGGTTGCTCTAGATCTGTAAAGGCCTGAAATCTATGCCTGGCAATAGTAAAACATGTCAAAAGTCTGGACCACTACAAAACAGGGTGACAGTCTCTGTCACACTAAAAGAATTTTTAATTGCAACAGTACTCTCTTCTACCAAGAGAAGAGTAGAGAAGTATTCTCTACTAGGTAGAGAAGTAGTTTGGATTATCTTGCTGTTGACGCTGACATTTCCATGCTTTCTAAATGTGCAAAAAATATTACTCTGCTCAGAAATATAATGATTTTGCTAATATTTTCATTTACTTTTCCTTTTTTTTTTCTAAAACTTTCAAATAAGTTGTTGTTTGCACAATTGCTTGTTTCAAAATGTGGGGTTTGGGCCATGGGGCATTACAGAAAAGAAAGAAGATGGAAACCAACTCTTAACATGGTTTTATTTGTGCTCCAGGGGATGTTGGATGACCATCTTTGAACAAACAGACTGATTTTTTTTTTCGCATGAACATTTACATACACTTATAGAAAACTCAGCTCTAAAGTATCTTTTTATTTTTCCTTGTAGTGTTTTCAAACCATTCACACTGTGCGCAGGGTCCAGAACAGATGCTTTACCACCCCAGCCTAGACTAAGCTGTGTTCCTCCCAGATGGTTTCTCAGTTCAGATTTTATAATGACAAAGAGTTTTTAGCTTCTAACTAGATCTTTGTAATGCTTCTTAAAGCAGCAGGAAAAGTTAGCAACACAAATATTTGCTGTCCTGTTATATGAAGACCATTACCATATCTTTCCATGAGACAACAGTACTTTCACAACAAGGTAATTGTCTTCAAGTTTATTCACCAAGGAACTGGGTTACTGCCTAACAAAGCAACTGTTTTGTTGAATAAACATGGTGTTTCCAAAATAACTTTCAGATAGTCATTGAAATAGCTACATTTCAAATATAGCCAATCCCTTTCTGATAGCCTTGCTGTTTTAACTGCTTATACAGCTGCTATTAATGCTACATTTACCCTTGAAATACCTTTCTAGCATAATGCAATTTTTTAAATGTTTGCACTCTCATGATCTTCTTTGAGTGAATGGTATTTGAAACCCAGCTTTATACCTCAGTCCTCTTTGTCTTTGAAGGTCATGTGCTTTTCAATTACATCAGTGCAAGAGGCTGGGAGCAGAAAGGTCTGATGGCTTCTTGCCACGCTTTCCTTTAGCAGTGCAAGTAGAAACACTGTGGAAGTTATTCTCCCTGTTGTGCTGTCACAGAATGAAAATACAAAGAGTAATAAAAAGTTATCAAGTGTTCTTCCTTCTCTAATCTCATTCGTATGCCACTAGAAGGGCAGGTCATGGTCTCTTCAGTTCTGGAGAACTCCTGACCATAATTTGTCACTTCTGAAAGTATCGTTTCATATTAAGCCCACAGAGGCTGTCTGTAGGCTTCTCTGTCACTACGTGTCAGTCTAAGCACTGGCTTTTGTTTCTGTTGGCAATTTCCCTGGCAACCTATGGTAAAAAAAAAATTCCAAGAGAATATTTTCTTCTGAATAATTCTAACTAATAAACAAAATATCTAGTAACAAATGTTAAAAACACAAGTATCTTTGCCCATAGCTGATTGGACTGAGAGATATTTCAAAGTCATCAGGATCAGTGCCCAGTAAATGCTCTTTTATGTTTAAATGGAAAATTACTTATAACAATGGGTGTTTTTAAGACAGCCATATTCCTTCTAACTTGTGCACAAGCCATTTAATGACTCCCACATATCTTCCTTTGTGTTGACATCATATAAGTTCAATTATATCAGCATATTAATATGTTTTTCACTGTATTTTATAAACAGTTCTTATAACAAAAATCTGTCACAGATCACAAAAGAGTGAACAGGAATGTCTCAAAGTGCACTACCTCATTTGCATAACTGTAGATAGGTTACATATTAACAAGGTTCTTAAAGGCTGGGATAATGATTTTGCATACTAAACAGTAATGCCTTGTGTACACTGCTATTCTTGTTAGCTATGTCATAAAGTAAGTGTAATCTAAGGTGGGTAAAGTTTCTTTAACTTAAAAGACTTACTGAGAAAAAACAAATAGAATCTCTAGTTTAACTGATTCTTTTGCATGAAGGTCATCTTACTGAGTACAGAAGCTCACAAAGGGCTTTAGCTTCACTACAGCGCAAAGTAGTGAGGTATGAATTCCTCCACCAAAGAGACTAACAATCCCTTACCAGTCTTGTTGGTTAATAAACAGGTTTTTTAGGGAGAAGTAGTATAGTTTATTGGACCAATTGGAATAGCTGGAAAAAAGGAAGGAATTCTTAGTAGATGTCTGAAATATACTGAATTCCAAATAAAGCACATTGAAAAAAACACCTTCAATTCCATCCCATTAAGTAAACAGATACTTTCAGAAAATAGGATAGTTAATAGAGGAGAATAGTGGCAAGAGATGATAAAATCCTTGACATCATAAGAAAGAGGCAGAAACGGGCAGTTAGTCACTCTGAGACCAAAGTATTTTATGGCCTTTTTTCCTCAAAAAATCTATTCCCCCATCAGTTTATTAAAGATACTATCTCCCTCTGGAAATTTACCTCGCTTATATCCCTAGACTATTACAGGTCCAACAGCACTGCACTTCTGATTGATGGCTTAGTACATGGAAGACATATCTGTCATTTGCTCTTTGGCAGATATTAAAACCCACCAAAACCATAGAAATATCCTTCTGAAGGTGGGCACCAGATAAAACCTAATATAAATCAGAGCTCAGAACCTGAGATATTCCAAAGCATTACAACCTCCTGCTGGAATAATTCTACTCTTCTTCAGCTTCAAGCAAAATAAAACATGCCCAGATATAAAACCAGGAGTTATTATCTCAGAACAAAATATGCTAAGTAGACGTTTTGGCATACGTGGTATGACTATCTGAAATTAGTCTCTAAGGAATTGAATCAGTAAAAGAATTCATTATCTAAATTGGTGCTGAAATAAAAAACAGATACATAAATACAAAACTGAGATAAAAAAATCCCTTTGCTTATGTTACTTCATCCTGGAAGTCATTCTTTTTCAACTATATTATTAGTCAGGGTTTTTATAGAGAAGGCAGGGCTTGTATGTTTTGAATTCCCTTCTGCTGGAATCGGAGCTGATTTACCATTTCCAGGTGAGTGTTCCAGTCACTAGGCCATTGTGTAAAACAGAATACCATTATTGCAGATTTTATATCTCTACCTTCTACCTCTATCTTTCTATCTTAACCTCCTAGGTTAAGTTTGCTACCTGTAGTGTCTCAGACAAAGTAGTCTCCTACTAATCCTAGAAGAAGACAACTTGGACACATTCTTATATTTGATGTCTGGTTATTCTTTGATCTAAACAGTTGCTAGTTAGTGCTATGAAACCTTTCCCTCTTACTTCACCCTTACAAATTGCCTTTCATTGGTATAATTTTCTGTTCATCTGAAGACCTGCATACGATTATCAGTCTATAAGATGTAGCATGCTTTATTCTTTTAGTACATATTTTAAAACAGATCTTCTATAATGAAAGTTCAAGGGTTTTATATAAGCCTTTAAAGACATTCATTGCATACTTGACACTTTGCTCATTCAAGTCAGCAAGTTTCTATTGATTTTGTTACAGCCCAAGAATAATATGCTAACTCACTATCTGCATCTCCAGTATTGGTATAGATTTTGAATATGATATTAGAGGCAGAGAAGAAAGAATGATCCACTAATCCAAGAGATTTATGTTACATTCCTGTTAGGTTACCTTCCTATTTCCATTTGTCCCATTGAAGACCGTACCAAAAATTTATTCATGTGCTCAGAGGACTTAAATATAAGTTACAGCCACTCTTTTTCATGGCCCTTGGGCATCATGCAAACACACAAGGATTAGGAGACAGAACCTTCAATTCCATCCCAAGAAGAATATGAAGAATAAAAAGATTTAAGTAAGCCCTCCAAGTAACCAAGCAGAAAAACCACCATGCTGAGATATTTCAGGACCAAATGGAAAATCACATTACCTTGCTAAATGCAATATTAGAAGTCATAGAACTCTATCCAGTTTACCCCTGAATTGTGCCAAAAGCACATTATTCAAAATGTATCCAGCTTTGGCTTCCTGAGGCTCTCCCCATCCCTTAATGCTTGGTTATCAAGGCAATCTGCATTTCCCAGAAGCAGGCAAGCAAACAAGAACAGGAAGAACAAAAACACATAAAAGATTCCTGGGGTTTATTTCATCCTAATGCACATATATGCCTCATTATGAGTATCACCCTCTCTATTTAAACTTTCAAAAGCTTCAGATTCTGTCATGAAGCAGCTGAGCTCTACAGAAACCAGATGAATCCTGGAATTCCTATCAGCTGGTGTTGATTCTGCAGATTATTCCAGACTAGTGATATCTGATACAGTCAATCAGTCAAGCTGCTTGAACAATCTGCTTCATTCCATCAGTGCCATATTTTGTCTATTCCACTGTCATCAGTGAAGACATTTGTTGCCTTCTCAGTGTAGCTCAAAATGATAATGACTATCATGATTAATTTTAAAAATACTTACCATATTTTGCACAGTTTGGGTACATATGCCGATCTTGAATATGTAGTAATATGATAGGCATCATCTATATGAAGTGTTTATGATAAGCTATAAGGCAATTTTACTTCAGTCATTTTCCATGCAGATTCATACAACAAATTTCAAACTGTACACAAACATACATGGATATTTCTAAATACAAAACATATAGCAAACAGAACAAAAAAGTCTGATGAATTCCTTGTATTCCTAGACATTTCTGTACTGTGGTCAAATTCAGAAAAAGAAATGATTTAAGGTATTGTCTATCTCTATCCAACATACACTGTTGAGAGGAATATAATCTTTCTCACATCCCGCCCCTATGATTGTACTCAGATTTTTATTATATAGTTGGTGAAGGAATAATAAAGAAATGAAGATTAGAAATCTGATGAGTAACCTAGCTCAGTAAAAAAACTTTTTACTGTGAAGAAGTAAGAGCAGCTGAAGCAAGATTTTCCTGTCAAAACATCATGTCTCCCAAATACTTTGACTTGTAAAAAAGTGACCTTCAAATAACCTATTCTGATAACACAGAAGAGCAGGTGACACTGCATAGTTACGTTCACAATCTGTGTTTATAAAATAATTTCATGTAGCTTAAGGAATAATATCAGTGGCAATGTAGACACCAATCCTTGCGACTTAAAACATGAACTTTTATCTATTTTCTGTGACAACCGTCACAGAAAAGCCATGTAACGTGAATAGCAGTGCTATAATGAAAATCCAGAGACCTTTCCTTTCCAGTTGCTAGATATAAGAAACTACTCTAAGTTGGTTCATAGTTCACATATTAAAAACTAAAATACTAAAATAGAAATTCTTATGTATTGAAATATTATGTAAAGCATTCAATTACTGATTGTTTTGTCATTCTAGAATTATTAGATCTACCTTTATTAATAAATAATTAATAAACAGAATAGGATTTAAACCAATGTTTTAAATGAGTTACTGAATAGACCAAATGCTTTTCTAAAGCGAGGTCTTACAGCTGTAGATAGGAACAAATTCACCTGTCAATTCCATTTTTCATAAATCTGACATCAATCCTATATGATATATTCCAGCATTATTAGCTGCAGCTTTGCTGATTAGAAATTACTGTCTGCTATTTCCATAAATTACACATCATTAACAGTGACAGGCAGGCACAAGGAGCTGCTCTATTAAAGCACAGGTCTCACATAGGTCTTGTGCTATAAACCAGTGCAGAACTTTCTCTGTAAGAAGCTGTATGGCCTTTGATCCCTCTGACATTAGGAGTTTAAATAAATTATAATTCATAATTACCACATTCAAATTTTCAGGAAAGGTGCTAAGGTGAGGGTAATTTAGAGATGCACTGCACTATTAAAAAAAAAAAAGGCTTTTGTAATATATGCCTGAAAACATCATTTCACCCATCCAAGAAATCCTATCATAATAATAACCTTGGATCCTATGAGTATAACAGAACCAAGTACTATATTTTGCATCAAATAAGCCATTTTTATTTAATTTTAAATGAAGCAGACCAAGATAAATTAAGATGATGATGTTCCATGACATATATTTGTAGCATTATCCTACTAGTTTGGCATAGCTTATCATCTGTTGCATCTTATGGATTTATAATCTAAAGTATAGAATTGCAGCTCATTTTGAGAAAGCATCATAAAACAATTTATATATACAAAAAATCTTGTATATAGTCCTTTCCCTAACATGTGGGGAACTGTGAAATGCATGACAGAGCTAAGCATAACCACAGTCTAAAATATCCTCCAAGTTTGCTCTACTAAAATTTTTCTCTGAAGGGAGATGCAGCATATTCCTACAGCTCTTTTTCTGAAACATGGAGAAGCAGGTCTAGGTGTTTTCCTAAGGTAAAATCCTAATTGGTCTAAGGTGTGTTCACCCTTACCAAATCAAATGTATTACAGAATTTATGTGAAAAGCACTTAGTTTAATTCAAATTGATTACATATCAAAGCCAAAGTAGTTAGCCACCTGAAACAGATCTTTGAGATATGAAAGACTCATGGGTGTAAAATGAAGTTTTAAGTTACTTAGAAGATCTTAAAAGAATAGAGAAAAGTTATGGCAGTTGCATTCTTTGTTGTGTCCACTTACATGAAGATTGTTAATTTAAGAATTCAATCTTCTGTTTGGATTTTGTAGCATTTTGTATTTACTTTCTACTCACTGTTGTAAAGAGGCAAAAAATAAGCATTTCTATTCCCTGTGGACCATTTCAATAGACTAATTTACTGTTCTTTATCTTAATTAAAACTGAAATATAATTTCTTTCTATTTCTAATTAATTTTGCAAGAATAATCCTGCAATGATAAAATTAAGAAGTTAAGATCATATTCTTTCCTATGGTACTAAATTTTATCAGTGTGATTTTAGAATTGTTTTCTGGACTGTATGTAGACAAATCTGTAACTTGAAGGATACTTTTGTACTTGTAACATTAGAGCTAGGAGCTTTATCAATGTTTTGTAGAGATAAACAATCCAGTATGAACACAACTCTCATTCCTGGTTCTTTCATTTCCTCTCTTTTTGTCTCTTACTGCTTCCAGTTTGGAATAGGATCAATTGTTTTTTTACCATAATTTCCTAAATTTCTCCATGTAACAATAAACAGATATGTTTATCTGTAATAAATGGATAAATATATACGTATCTTTCTTGCTTTCCAATTTAGAAAAAGAAAATGTAAGAATAATATATGTAAAAAGAAGATTAAAAAATCATTACAATTTTAATTCATTGTGGGAGCTGAATAGAATAATAGTGGTTTATAGTTCTGAAAAGTATGGATGAGAAATAGCTGAATTGAAACATACCTACAGATAAATTTCTGCATTCAATTCAGAAATATTGTAGAAAATTAGGGAGTTTTACGTGAGAGGAAATAGAGCTGTTTTCACTTATAAAACACACTCAATGGCTTTATACCTCAGAGTAAAGTTTGGTTAATATAAAAAAATTTGCATTGCCTGAAACATTTTCTCAATGGACTTCAAATTTAAATTAAGTTTTTTTATGTTTTTTCCTTGTTGATGTGTCTCTAAAATAGATAAAACAGTTCTGAAAAATATCCTTTGGTGTTTATATGTTACATGGTCTTTCTAACCTTTGTCTAAAGCATGAACAGAATGGTTCAGCATTCTGCCCCATCAGCCAATTTTCTGAATTAAAAATAGCTTTTTATTGAGTTTTGACTCTTGAGGACTCAAGTACGTTGTGATAAATGTTGAAAGTTGCTTCTTATGAGGAGATTAATATGTGTGGTCATTGGTCTCTTTGGACATTACGTCTTAATAAAAAGCAATCTACTTAAATTACTTTTCTCACTCCTTTTATTAATATTGCAAAATTACAAGCAGGAAAAGGGAAAGCTTTTAACTCTGCTTTGCAGGAAGTAGAATTAAATTTTTTTCTCTTAGGATCTAGAGTACTGCACTATTTCACATAAAACCTAACCAGACTAACTGTAGCACTAAGGAAAGCTGGCCAATTACAGTTTTCCACATTTGTCAAAGATCTCAGCTAAACTTTTAAGGGAGCAGTATGTGATAATGAATCATTACAATACCATGGCAAATTAGATACAGAGGGTATATTGTCAGGCCCTGCTCTAGCAAAGAAGTTTCAGTCTAACATTCACCATTTCCACACTGGCATAATTTCAGGAAAAAAGTTGTTCTTCTCAAACAGGCCCCAGAATTAATTTTAACATAATTCTCACTTCTCAGAAAAACATGAAAGAATTTTGTGGATTTTATCAGTGACTAGGCATCCTTCAAAGGGGTCTGCCTGGATCAATAATGATTCAGAGCTTGTCAGCATAACAGTCTGCTATTTTTCATGTAAACAACTATTATTTTATTCTCTTTGAAACAAAACACCCAGTTTTACTATAAAGACAGCTTTGTATTTGAAGATCTAAAGTGATTACATTTTAAAAATCAAAATTAAATAACTAAATGTGAAGCAAAACTTTTAATATCTGAAGGAACACCTCAATGATTGGGTTTTTTTTTTTACTCTCCATTTACTTATTATATAGACTTCATATGAGAAATTATTTCCATGTCTTGAAAACTTTTAGTCAGTTAGAAATAGTCTTTCCACCCTGACCACCTACTCTTTGCTCGAGGCAATTATTCCATGCCAGCGTGACTGGCACAAACTGGAATAACACTCATGTATTTTACATCCACTGAAAGATTACGTATCTTCTAGGAAAGTTCAATAGCACTCTAAATCATAAAACATTAGTTTCACAGTATTTTATTCCAATATAGCAAGATGATACAGGATTAAGTTTACTACATATTTCTGTATATATGGTGTCTGCAAAAGTTAGGATGAAAATAGATCTTCTCCCTTTGTAATTAAAAAGTTTGTACAAAAACTTGTTTCAGTCACAAGTTCTACATTTGAACACCCGAAAACCAGCAATCTGGGTAAGAAAATGTATCTGATTTGTATAAGTACATAGACCAGAATTCTTCTGATCAGAAATCCTATGTCACACCAAAAAAATCCCATTTTTTTAAGAGTTCAGTACATAAGGAAAGAAAAGAATTAGAAAGCGGAGATCATGATGCAGGTGGATTTTGTGAAGACATCACAAACACATTTCATTCATTGTGCAGGATTTAATGGTTCCCTAAGACACAAACGTTGGGACATCATTATCCAGCAAATCTCACCTGACTTGATGGGATGTTTCAGAATAAAATTTTGCTGCTATAATTTTGCAATACTGGATACTAAAAGCAATTTTTTGCAAGCCACAATAGCTGCTTCTAATGCAGTACCACAAAACTGACCTTAATTATACAAACTAGCATGAACACAGAAAATGTAGGTGTTTACTTGACTCTGGAGAGTGATAAAATAACAATTAAATTTTAATTATCTCATGTCATGTCATGTGTGACTCAAAATAATGCATATAGTGCAGTAAATACCTTCTGAACTACTCTGTCTAGATCCGACCTTAACTTGTAATGAAATTCTGATCAATATATGGTACTATAAGCAGACATGTGCAACAGAATATTCATCCATATTCTACTAAAAGAACACTTGAATTTCTTAACAGTTCTTCTCAAAGTGGAATCTTTACAACTAATGGATCTATAAATTTACAGAGCTGAAATAAATGTTATTAAAATAACAATTGGAGCAGCCATGATTAATGGCGTGGCCAGGAAATGCAAGTCAGAAGAGAAGTATAAGGTAAACAATTAGCGTAATTTTTTTTTCTTACAAAGCGAAGCTTGTTTAATAGCCAGCAACTTAGTTTAATTTTCAATTACCTTGGCTATTTCCACCTGCCACTGAAGATGCTTTTTATGTTTTTAGACAGGTAGCAGAGGTACAAACTAACTTTTATACACTTACACAGTATTTTAGACCTTTCAACAATCTAGTCATAGTTGCACTATGTTATCCTCAGTGGTGAGGCTTCACCTCATGCAAGGTGAGAGGAAGCAAATTCTGTAATGCTGATGCAAAGCTAACTGAAATCAATAAAATCTGTCCATTAATGACGATGAGCTTGATCTGATTCTCTAATACCAGGCACTTTCTGTAGGTCACCGTTTGCACTTGTCTAAAACTTGCACAAATAAGAATGGTAGCTTCTCCTGTTTGGTTAGATTGCTTAAGGTCAAAGGAAATGCAGATCACTGCTGTTCTGAGGCATCTGACATTATCATCATTATGGAAGTAACAACAGAATTGTGTTCAATTCTCATCAAATTTCTTCATTTCCATCAAACACAATTCTATATATACTTTTAGAAAGAAATTATTAAGATAGAAGAGTTAAGCAGGACAATTAAGGCAGGCGACTTTTGTGCGATTACTTCCACAGTTCGAGTGATGGACTTCCTCTTTGTACTCAGGATATTTCATGTTGATCATTTCTTTGGGAAAGGCCAGCATATATAATGCTGAAAACATCTCTGTAACAAGTGTGTAATAGCACTAAAACCATTAAAATTGCTGAAAATAAAAATTTAATTTGTCTGTGAGGAATGTCACAATAAATTCCTGTTGTTTTTCATCTAAGGTCTTGAAGACATGTATGTGCTGATTCTCAATTTTTTATTTTTCTCATCATATATATTTCAAATATTAAATTAGATTTCTTTATTTGATATGATCAAAACTCCTATGCAGCTACTCTTGTTTATGACTGGAGCAATTTAAGAGATTCAGAGCAGTTCAAGATGTTTGGTGCTAGGTTGCTGGTCTCAAACTGAATTTTGCCAACTATCAGCTGGTTGTAGAAAATGTGTCATTCTTCCAATTTCTTTTGATGTGAAGTAGAATAGGTTCCTTTAAAGTTGTTATGACTTAAGGAAGGCTACTTTATCCGTCATAAAAAATTGAAAACGAACATTCTTTCATTAGGAAAATATACCCCAGCACAGGATGCAAAAACTTCCCCCTAGAAGAGGTGGCTTAACCAAACAAAATATAATGAAAAATACCCATTTGAACACACCCTTCTTTAGTTTACCACAGTATAACATAGGCATATTCCTGATATAGGTAGCTGAATGGAAATAAGCATTCTCCAAGTCACACGGTTCCATTGGGGATTTTGTTTGTTTTCCTTTTCTCCACAGTAAATTAACTTTTTTTACAGGTATCACCTAAGCAGAAGTTGGACCACGTGGATACCAAATGCCCCACTGTCTGCTGTCAAGACATATTATATTTCATATGAACTAAAGATTTATGGCAAAAAATTTTAATGCGTCATATTAGTCATAAATAAAGCAAGAATTTTCAGTGTTTTCGTTTCATCATGTTCTTATAGTTCTAAATTTTCTCTTAATTTAATGCAAAAAGAAAAATAAAGTCACACAGGAATTTTGATTTCTACTTAGCCTTGCTAAATTAACTTTGTTCCAGTTGACTGAATTTTTTTTTTCTTGCAGATGTTTCATTCATAAGAACAGACTCAGATGAACTGCCTTTAAAAAAAACCCATTTTGCTTATTCTAGGTTTTGGAAAAGATTGAACAAATGAGCTTTAAAGTAATGTTTGCCATGCCTTGGGGAATATGTGAGTTTTCTGTTTTGAGTAATGTATCTGCTTTACATTTATTTCTTTCTTTTTTTTGTTTTTATCTGCAAAGCCTCTTGTTTTCTGTATTTTCAAAGAATTGTTTGTGAATTCATCTATATGAATACCTCTCAAATCTGAGGAAGATTTATTTAAACCCTAAACAACGCTTTGCTAAATTAAAGGTATGAATTTTGAGAAATCTCTTTAAAGCACACTTCCAGGCAGAAGTATTTATTATTTTAGCTGATGGCACTGAAACTCATAATTACAGATGAGATGAAAACAAACTACAGGCTGGTTTTTGAAGACAAAATACAAAAAGAAATTATTTTTATTCACGGAAAATACAGATAATCTGAAAAGAAGTTGTGCAGTACATAAATACTAGGTGAATATGAAATGTATGAACTTCCTATCCTACTCAGTGTCATTGCTGACAATTATTTTCTCAGCTTGAAACACCAGTAATGCTGACTCCTTTAAAACCAATGAAGCCTGCTGTTTTTCCCATTTTTATGTATCACTCAGTGTAGTAATCATTGTGTTTCAGGGGGGGAATAAGCTAATATGAAATTAGAGAACTCTCTTAGGAAATTCTTCATTTTGGTATAGTAATAAGATCCTTCATGCTGCTTCATTGAACATATCTATGATAGAAAGATAAAGACCCTTTTTCCCCATCACTTCTCACTACAGGTTTTTTTTTCTGTGTATTCGGCATTCATGAAATCTAATGACAGGTATTTAAATAGGGAAAGCATTTTTGAAGAATATTTCTTGTAAAGACTAGAAATATGACAGTATTATTGTCAATTTAATTTAGATTAATAAAGCGTAAATGTGACCTGGAAAACAACATGTTTCTGAAGAAGTCTTACTAATAACAGATATGAAAGGGTCAGCAGGCCTCGCAGAAAAGTGGTGAGCATGATTCCTCTTTTTCCTTGGACAAAGACTCCAGGGAAAGGTTCAATTTCCAAAAGATTTTTATGTATTCTGTCTTGCAGCAATGCTGATTAGCCACATAAATTTTCCACTGGTTAGGCTGGACACCATAGCTCTAACAGCCAGGCTGCCGATTTGATGGAGATGGGGCCTTGCAGGTAAGATACTTGCTTTGGAAGTGTCCTGTCTCCCGCCTCTAAGGCAAGTACTCTATAGAGAAGCAGTTTTCTCGGTCCTGTGTTTATAGTCCAGAAAGAGCAGAAAGGAAGCCACGGCCAGGCAAAATTGAAGACAGTTTCTACTTATAACTTTCTCTGGGACTCATTGCAATTGGCTTCTTGCTCGGAGATTTAATCCTGCACTTTCTAAGCATTTAACATTCTCTAAGCACTGCATTGTCAATGAATTCAGAGGTTATAGATTCTGTTTCATTCAACCTTTATTGATTGGCACTGAAACATTTTACTTTTGATTGCAACATGGATTACAATGCTTAATTTATACTAAGAATGGTCTTGTGAGTAAGCAGGGAAATGTTACTTTCTCTTTTACAGATGGGAACTGGAGTACATATGAAGTCCAGCTCGTCAAACATACTTAGGGGAATTTATCCACCATGGGTGTACTGAACTTCAGCATAGGCTGTCATCTTAAACCATAGGCATCTTGGTCTCATGCAGCATTGAAAGTTTTGCTAGTTGATCAGAAATCGCTAAATTGCAAGCCACATGCAGTGGTACTGCAGTCTGTCAGGATGTCCCCTGCATGGCAATTGACAAAGAAATAGTGGAAGTTTCTTCTCCAAATCAAGCAGAGCTTGGCTTTGAAGGTAAATCCCATATATCATAGACATTATAGCTGTTCAAGGAGTAGCACCTGCTCTGCTCTGGCTACACACATGGTAGAGACAAGTGCAGACTCAGAAAACCAGGATGGTACACAGATGGAGGCTTCTGGCTGGCCATGAGCAGATGCCTTCTTCTCTCCAGTCAGTCTCTTAAACGTCCCTGGTTCTTTTCTTTCTAATGAATGCTTATCTAACTGATACAGTTTCCTGTCAGCCTGAAGGCTATGCTCCCCTTTGGGGGGAACATTAACTATGTATTATGTGGAACACAGGCATTCAACTCAGGAGGGAGGATTCCAGTAAATCATTTTCCTTTCTGTTCTGCCATATCTCTTCCTTCAGTTCTCGGCAATAAGAACAGTAAAAAATGATTCCTGGATCTGAACCTTTTCTTCTGCAGATACAAAGATGGTGTTTATTTTTTTACCCCACAAAATTCGAGAAAGAGGAGGCAAAGGGAAGCAATGGCCTTGTGCACCTGTATCTTCTTCAAAGGTTAGTAATATTTAAGTTAGCACACGCCTTTTCAGAGATATTGGAATTTCTGTGCATATTTATAAAGATATTTATTAGCCAAAATGAGTACAAAAAGATTTATTAAATAAATGCTCCTTATTCTGATTCAAAGGTCCTGTCTCAACCATGGCATTCTCACTAATTTTAGAATCATATGGTCTATGTAAAATATACACTGAGGCACATGTAATGTGGGTTAGAAGGTTATAGAAAGTCTAGTTAGTTCATATTTTTATTGTCAGTGTTTCCAGATAAGCCTGAAAGAGAGAGGCATAGAGCTTCCGTGATTTTTTGACCTTTTAAATAGGCAGAGCTGTGTGAAGCATGCAGTATAGATTAATGTTACAAAATTATCAGAGCCAAACTATTGGGTTAACTTAATGCAAGTACTTTAGGATTTGCTAAAAAATTTCTGAATTTAGCCAAACATCAGTTCTCAAAATCATATATTTCCTGTGTCTTTCAGTTTCAGTTATTGAAACAGTTGACATAGTGGTTGCCACAGTTCTGCAATGAGCAGAACTGAATCTTAAGTTTTTAATGTTTTAAAAAACAGAATTACTAATTAAACTTGATCTGTTAAATTGAATATTATGTCACTAGGGAAAGAAACCATTATGGTAACAAAGTAACTTATCTGAAGAACAGAACATTCATAAATAAAATTGATTATTTTGACTGGTATGATCTAAAAGTGAAGTGAGGAGTTTGTATGCAAAATAGGGTAAATAGACCTTACTTGCTTCAAACAACATACTGACATCTTAGAATGTGTAATTTAGTTCCAAAAGTAATATGTTTCTAACACCTTCTCCAACACAATATTATGCCTGCAGTGAAAGGAATTTTCATCATTTATTGCACCTCTTAGGTATCTACCATGAATGTAGTCGATCTAAAAGAAGCTACATTAATTTATGTCTTACACTCAGCACTCTGAAGTACTGACTTTGAATGACATTTTCTTCATCTCCTTTCAGGGATGACAAACACTGTCACTATTAGATGAAGCCTTCATATGTTGCCTAGGAGTAAGTCTTAGCGCCATAGGTCATTCAGCAATTCTGCTGTTGCAAATTATGATATCTCTTGTATTAGACGGATTCCTTGCTTGTCAGAAATTATTCTTGTCATTGGGCTAAGATGCAGTTGGAATGAAAGTGATAGTGTAACATATGGTTTTTGCTCTAGCATGGCAGACACATATTCACTCTCTCAGAGTCTATTAATCAGCTCTTGATGCAGTGCCCTTAACTTTCTAACCTCACTTCTGCATTTTGCAGTAGAAAAATCACTCAACCATAGTATTTAAAGAAAGCTGTACATTTTATTGTACATTTCAAGGATGCAGACTATCCTATAGTTTCTAATTTTAGCTTATTTTGAGGGGCTAACCATCATCTAGTGACCATAAGAATATAGTACTACAACTGAAGTTATATCGGGGTGGATACTTTGGTAATAATAACTGATTTTGTATAATGAACTTTCCTAAAAATATTTTTGGTAAATATATCCTGTATAAGGGAAAGGAACCAAGAAAATGCAGAAGATATTTTCCTTCAATCTTGTTATTTATCCTAGTAGTTGTTTGCTCAGTATAATTTATTAAATATTATAGAAGGGCATATCAGCAGATAGCACTATTACTTGGACACACATAATCTGTGTAGGCATACCAAATAAATACATATTGCAAGTGTATTAAAATAAATATAAATTATTTCAAGACAATATTTTTACTTCATTTGCCTAAAAAATAAATTCTGAGTCTGATTAAATAATCAGGGAAAAAAACCCCTTAGAGTTAACAATGAAATTTACTGTGTCCGTAAAAAAATAGTAAATATATGCTTTCTAATCTGTACAAAAATAAATTATACCCAACCTTTAACAGCTACATTAAAAGGTTAATGAAATCAAACCGAATCCTGTGGAAGGATATACATTCTGAAAACCACAGTATGAGAGCCAGATTTCTGTACGTTCATTACCTCACAAAACAACACAAGCTAACAACAATCACAGTGCTTTAAGAAATATGCAAAATCATTTATTCTCATTCTATGGTTTTTGTTGAGGTGTTATAGTGTACTCAGCCACTGGGTTTGATTCAGTACAGCACCGGAGTGTGTAGTAATTCTACAAGTAAAGTAAGTAATAGAAGCAGCAAACCTGGTGCTCATATTAGCCTTAATTTTGGGTAGACAGTCAACTTATGTGTATGTTGACGCCTGGATAATTGACTGGCATGTAGAATTTTACTCTTGTTTTCTACTGGATTAGGTCCTTCAATAATAAGGAGTAACAAGCTTTTCTGATGTATTTGAGGAGATATTTTGTTTTCATTATCACAGAAATGCAAGTAGACCCATTTTTATGCCTTCTTAGCTGAAGATAACCATGCACATAGTTCCTTTTAAGACTGCATCTGTGCAAAAAAAGTAATTTAGGATTGGATGTGCAAAAATATAACAGCACTGTGCTACATCCACATTCCTTACAGAACCCTCTTACAGTATTTTATGCTATTCTACAGAAGATGCTTTTAGCAAGTTTGAGGACTATCCTGAGTACCACTTAACTAATTTCTAAATAATTTTCCAAAATATAACCTCAACCTAGAAACATAATTTTATTTATGAAGTTGTCATTGTTATTACAATTATTATTATTTATTACTATTTACATATTGTGATATAGCCCCTATTTGACATCTTAATTGTCCTTAGTATTCGGAGAGAACAGTTTGATAAAGAAAGAAAATCTGCCGTAGGTGGGGTTGAAGAAAAGATTGGAGTTTCAGGCTGCGACCTAGGAAATTCCTGCTAAATGGTCTGTGTTTTAGACAAAGCTGTTGGCAGACCATAAGGTTTAGCCAGACCTAGCAAAAGAGGCTGCAGTAAAGGCTGTAGTGCCCAATCATAGAATGGCTTTGGGCATTAAAGACCATCTAGTTCCATCCCTGCTGCCATGGAAAGGGACACCTTCCACAGACCAGGCTGCTCATAGCCTCATCCGGCCTGGCCTTGAACACTACCAGGGCTGGCGCATCCACAAATTCTGCAGGCAAAGTGTTTCAGTTTCATTTCAAAGAGAGCAACAAGCTTGAGCTGCCTTCAGCCACCCTCACACTAAAATTTTTTTCCTAATATCTAATTGAAATCTGTATTTTTTCAGTGTAAAGAGATTCCCCCTTGTCCTAGCACTGTACTGACAGGCTCACTGGAGGGGAGCAGAAGTAAAAAATAAACAAATAAACTAATAAACTGAAACACAGCAATAAGGATTCAGATGTGGCAAAATGGAAAGGACACGGTACACGAGACAGGAGCAATGCATACTAGAGGTCAGGGAGTACACCTAGTCACTTTTTACTGGAGGTCCTAGGAAGGACTCAACACCATGAGCATTTTGTTTTGATTGTCCAGAAAGTGAATATTCTATAGCACTTTGCTTGCAGGCATGTAATATTTGCCTGAAATCCTGTTAGCAGTGCAGGAGTCCATAAGCGCAGATCAGATGGCTGGATTCTTCCTATAAAAGTCATGGCTTAATGAAATGTCTGAAACCCAGAGCCAGGGGAGAAGAAGGGATTGGCCAGTTGCTGGATTTATTGCATAGCTGGGAGCTGCCTAAATGATGTAGCAGGATATACTGAATAAAGGATATCTCTCAACTTTCATCTCACAGAAATATGGTTAACTTTTATGAAGTAGAGGTCTGGAACAGGCATCAGCATAGTGACACCAAGACACTCTTTCTGTCTGGATGTAAACTTGCTACTAAGGGGCAGCAGTGCTCCTGACCAAAAAATAAAAGCAGGTTTAGCTCTTATGGTTTATCGATCAGTTTCAGCCACAAAACCTAAGTACCGTATGACAACCCTGGCCACAAAATTTGGATTATCTGGGTATTGTTCTGTACATTCTTGTATCTTCCTTTTCCAGAGCCAGTCTTCTCCCAGATAAACAACCTATCTTTAATTACTTGTCCCTACTGGTCCTGGATTTATGATATCCATATCCACACATAGCACTATGATGTAGTGTCAGCCATATATGGTATTAATGTTATAGATACATAGGGCTGTTGGTCTTACAAGACTATGCGCCCCTAAAGATTCAATGTTACCCTCCAACAGTCCATGGAATTTAGCTGTTTCCGATGCAACTCCTTTACAGCCTTTGAGATCCACCTACATTTCCCTGAGTTATCCGTAACTTTTGTCAGCAATTTCTCATGTCATGTCTAGTAATTTTCCACGGTTAGCTTAACCTCAAAGCAGGCTGTAGTGAGTGGCCCACTCCTTTGCCTGTGGCTCTAACAGTAACTCCAGAGGTCAGGAAGGCACTTTTTCCAGTGAAGAATCACTATCAACATCTTTTCTCAAACACAGTGCAATAACCAGCCTTTTTCCTTTCAATGGTGCAGCAGGGAAAGAAGTGGCAGCAGGACCCCCGTAACACAGTGGTTGCTATATCTTCTCAGTATACAGTGGTTTTGCATAAAGACACTTAACGATACAAGATCTGTCCTCCCCAATCATTCTTTCACTACAAAACTATGTGTCATCTTGCTGTCCTTAATCTTTTCTGTTGAGTCACTTTTTTATATGTGGTACTTAAAGTTTCATTGGCCCAATTACTGGAGCCCAAGTCTCACTGATGGTTAAATGAACTAACACTGGAGCCTTTTTTCTCTTTCTCTTCTGTGAAAAATATAACTTGTGCATCTCAATGGTGTTTGCTGTGAACAAAGCAACTCGTCAGTTTTTTTCAGGTAATTTTATGGATGGGTAATGCACTGATATAAATACACTTAGAAAGTATGAGATGGTAGACAGAATATTTTGCAGCAAGAGCAAGCTATAGCTGTCATTACTGGGTGGTTATATAGTTAAAAGCTGCAGCACAGAAAAGGCTTACACTGGATTAAAGATGAGGAGATGAGTGTTGCTGAAGATATTCAGAGTACTTACAGAAATTCACGCAGTTTCTAATGCAACCTTTTTTCTTACTTCCTCTTAAATATTTCCCTTTAAGATCCTTATCTGACAGTAATTAGGCTACTCAGGTTAATTAATCTCAGAAAGTTCTCAGTAGCATAATCCAGGTGACCATAGGAGTTGACATAAACTTAATCATCTCCGTTGTCAAGTTGCTCTAGCATGACACACAATGAACTGTAAACACTATACACTGAGTTATGATTTGTTTCATAATTTACATGTATTAATATGTAAATCATGCCCATGAACAGCATTTTATCTTTTTAATATTACTTTATATAAGGTAGGTTTAAACTGCAGTAATCATTTGCATACCTTTTTGAAAAAAATCACTACTATTGATGCCTTACAGAAAAATTTAAAAATCAGCCTATTACATATTTTTTCTGTGTTTCTTTCCCCTTTTTCTTTATTTCTAAGCAGGTTAATCTTTTTTTACTATAATGTTCATACCTTTCTGAAGTTCAAATGTTTTACTACTCTTTTCTCCTCACAAGATATCAATTATGATGAAATGAATTAAAGAACAGTTTATCTTAACATTAAATTAAATATTAACATGAATGAAATCATGCACCACTGAATTGAATCCAGTGTACTAGGGATAAGGGATTAGACAATATTCCTTAAATAACTAAATTGTTTCCTGCATCACCTCTGCTACTCCATTTTTTTGGCTTTATTTTGACTGTATTTTTATGCAGCTTACTATATAACATAAAAATCTCTATATTTACAGTGTGTATCACAAGATGAGACTACTCATCTGGAAGATAAAAGGTGAATGTTGGTCTAGAGAAGTTAGAGTTGATTGCATTAACTCATCAGCACTGCAAGGAAAAACAATTGCAGGTACAAAGAATTATTTAGAATCTTGAAATGCAATGCATGCAGAGAATCTTATATTTTGTTTTTATAGAAATCTGATAATTTCTACAGAGCATTATTGCACAAATTCCCTGATATGTCATATGACAAAAGTGGCATCCAACTAAAAAAGCCCCAAAATGAACTGTGCACATGCTTACAAAGAAAATATCAAAATTATAATTGACTATCAGAAAATAATAATTCAAACCTTAGTAACAAAGGCCATTTTTGAATTTTACCACAATGGCAATAAATAACATTAATCAAAATTAATTTTTCTTACTATTTTTGAGTGTTTCTTGTATATATATCAAGATTGTATCAAAACTGAGTGCAGTACTCACTTTGTTTCAAAGAAGACTACTTCACTAGTTCATGATCATGTTTAGGCTTCTGACCTGAAGATATCTCTGGCACTTTTAAAACAATAAATTTATTTGAATTAATTTAAAATGCTTCAATAATTGCTTTCATAAATTTCATTAAGCGGAAAAGCTACAAAAGACAGAAGCCAGATCCGGCATAAATGGTGGAATAAAGACACAAATCCTGTCACACTTAGTGACCTATTTTGCTCAGACTGAGAAGCAACCTGTGCTTCAATGGAGATGCTTTAAAGATTGGCCTAAGAACAGTTACTAGACTAATTAGAAAAGGTCAAAAAAGATATTTTGGTTTTGTTCCAAATCAAGAAAGAAAACTTTAAAAGTCAGTCCCACTAAATTCACACATTTCAGATGATGCAAAAGAGATGCAGAATCAAGACTGAGAACTTCAGACTACTACAGATCATGCTTATGATATGAGAAAGCAAATAATACACTGAAGTGTTAATGTCTTTTGTACGGTTTGACTACACAGAGACTCCACCTAAAACCCCACTGGAAACTTGTGACATGGACTTCCCGTGGTGCAAAAACATCCTCCCCCAGCTGTGCTCCAAACAAAGGCTACTTTGGAAACATTTCCCCCAACCAGTTTATGGCTTAGCATGACGTCTTATGGCATGGAGTATCTCTTTGGTCAGTTTGGTCCATCTGATCTGCCTGTGTCCCCTGCAGCCTCTTGCCCACCCCCAGGGCTACTCACTGAGTCGGCAATGTGAGAAGCAGAAAAGGTTTTGACACTGTGTGAGCACTGCTCACCAACAATTAAAACACTGATGTGTTACCGGTATGGTTTTGATCACAAATCTAGACCATAGAACCATACAGACTGTTATGAAGAAAAATAACATCCCAACCATATCTAGTACACCAGGATATCCTCTTATATGGGTATAGAAGAACTTGCTGCTAATTTTGTGTGCCAGAGTGACCACTGGCGAGATAAAAACAAAAGGTAAATACTCTTTTTCAAACTGTTTACTACTGATAACTGCAGTAACTGTGGTAGGCAAATGTCAATATTTTAAAAATAAAAATAATAAAATTATTGTACATTGCAGGAGCACAATTTTATGCCTATATTCTTCAACTATCAAAAATAAGATATTTTTTTCCCAGCATATTTCATGAAAACTAAATATTTCTGAAAGGAAGCAATTTTACATAGAAACTGTAATGTCTGATGCATGTTCAAGCAGCAAGGAAATTGCAAGGTGATTTGAGTTGCAGTAGAAATAAAAAATGAATTTTCAATGTTCTAATGAGTTAAAGCTTACATTTCAGATGTTAGAAACAACAGTCCTTTTGCATCTTCTGTGCTTTCCTTGTGAAATTAACATACTTCTATCTGATTAACTTGAAGATTGTATGAGAAAGATAACACTTCAAGAAAATCAATCGCTTATATTACAGCTAGAAATATGATCTCTCAAATGCTTGCAAAAAAACCTCATTGGGAGACATTGCTTTCACATTACAAACTTTCAGTTCTAGGTAATGATACTAAAATAAAAAACTACAGTTGAGAAGATGACATTTTCTGATATAGATTGATGTTAGAAACATTGCAATTATTTTTTTATACATGCTAATTTGCTAAATATATAAGTTAAATGCATTCCTCTGTAATATTTGAAACTAGGAGGGAAAACTTTTTAAATGAAAGATGTGAAGGTAGTTTGGCCATTTTGAATCTAGATTAACTAAACTGAAAACCAAAATTCTGGTTAGAAGTATTGTCATTCCCATCATTCCTGTGTGTCTTGTTTAAACATGTGTAAGCACATGGGAAGAACATGCATGGAGTTCAGCCCGTAGAAAATAGAAGACTGGAATACAGTTGGGTTTGAATGTCATTCATAGAAGAGTGATGGACACTCTAAACAAACTGCATTTTCTCACTGCATTGTCTCTTGATCTTGCTGAGGTGTGTAAGAGACAGTATTTCCTTTCTCCGTAAAATCCTGGAAAACTAGAAAAGACAAGATAAAAAAACGAAACTCAGAAATAGAACAATCATAACAAGAGATGACTTATATGTGCTGTACATGCAAAAAATATGTATAAACAGAAAACCTCTCTCAACAAGACTTTTAAAAGGGCTTATGGTTGTTCATGTACACTGAGTTAGATGTACAAGAGAAATACTGACAAGATATTCTCAAGAGGTCAAAACAACAGAAACTTTACTTTCAACCTCAGAAAATCAAAGAACTTTGGAAAAAGGTTTAGAGCAGCATTCAATCAACATAAAACACTGCCCAAAGCATGAACTTAGCCCATTCAACTTAGCAAACTCTCAGCCAGCTCAATTTTAAGTCACTCAAAAATTCTGAGAAGAGGGAATTAGAAGAAGAAGAAAAAAAAAGACAGAAAAGATATAGAAAAGAACAAACATAACTATCACTCCTGTCTCCAGTGGTGCTCAACTGATTGTAGTTCCAAGAGGAGGTAGGATCAAGACATGCTCTCCTTTTCTTCCACCTTAAATACCCCTGGCCTTCCCAGGCCCATCCCTCACATAGAACTTGCAGTCATCTGGCCTCTTAGGAGCTGGGTTGGGGCTCCAGAGGTGGGGTGTGGAACATTGCCTCCAGTGTGCTAGTGATAGGCGGCCACTGGGGGCTGGGATACCAGCCCAGGGGAGGAAGGTGTATGGGGCAGTGCGTCACCTCACCAAAAGCAAGGCCTCATCTGCCTCTTCCCCCACACACGCAGATGAAGAAATGTTTTAAACCAGCAGACTCTCCAGTCTCTCACAGTTTAAGACAGGTCGCATAGCTCTGCTCAAGCTTAATAATCGTTAGCTTACTGCCAGCAGTAAGGGGTATTTTGAGATGTATCTTCAAAAATGTCTCCAGGATGTAGTTATAATCAATATATCAGTATAATTCTATGGCTGAGTTTGGCAGTTCTTTCAGTATTTGACCCATCTAACTGTTCACTAGCCCATTTTTAATCAACTTATCTGTGAAGGTGTTGTGGGAGAGAGCATCAAATGCTTTAGTCAGGATAAGCAACATCTGCTGCTTTGCCCTCATTTGCCAAGCCCGTCATCTTGTCAGAGAAGCCTATATCCTTGCATTCCAATATTTTTATTCATTTTATGATGAGCTTTCAGGGGATAAGAAGAATAACATTGAGAAATGGCAGCAGACTTAAAAATACGGCTGCTAATTGATACATCACCTGGTATTTTTTTCACCTCCTCTCTGAATCTCACAGTCTGTGTCTTCAGGTTTCAGATGCAAATCATAACATCTTGTGTCAAAACCAATCAAATACACCAGAACTAGCAGGTCATGCTATCTTGGATACAAGTATATTGCAAGATAAGCCCATCATCTAAATGTGTTGTATATTTCTGAGCACTTAGAAGACCCTCAGCCGTTCTGCAAACAGAAGTAGGAGGTATTGTCTCGAACCCATTCCTACACTGACAAGTGTTCTAATAAGAGATATTACTTTAATACATAAAAATCTAGATTGTTAAAATTTATTTTCACATTTGTAATATGAAGATGCTGAGTTTAACACATACTTTGATACTTAGTTTCTCCCTGACATATTTGGAAACAGATATAATTTTTTTTTGCTTCTTTTTTCATATTGTGGAAAAGTATGGCATGTCAAATTGAAATTTTTTTTCGTAGTTATTTATTTTTAAGAAAGGAGGCATATTTTTTAAATCACTAAACTCAGAATAGGACTTAGCTGCCATTGATAAAACAGATATTTTTCTGTATACCTTAGCATTTAATGATTAAGTACTTGCTGGGCTGCTGAAACCTCAGATTTTACTATTATCTTGCTCAGAACTGTGACTGAGCTGGAGACTTTCAGCTTCACAAAGAATATCCTAATCAGCAGCTGTTACAGCTATTATAAACTTAAGACTTTTCCTTCCTTGCAAGGCCTACACCTCAAGTGGGTTCTCAAATAAAAGCCATACCACCAACCTGCAGAAGGTTATCCTTACATAGCAAGTCAATGAGTACTCACTTATAAAAGATGGAACAGCTACATCAGGAGAGAGTTTTCCGAAGCCACAGCATGACTGCAGAGCTGAATGCATTTGAACGATGGGAAGCATTTTCATATAAGGTGCTGGAATGGAGTTAAGGAAACGAAACAGAAGAATATTAAGATAAGCATTTTTTCTCCTCTTATCTTTTAGCACTTGACAATCCATTACAGGACACTAATCTGTTTATATTAGGCCACCACTCAGTTTCTACCTAGCTGCAAGTGGCTCCTACAAACTGAAGTTTCTTTTAAGATAAACTTCTGTAGCAAACTCAAGGAATACGGCACCTATATAACCCGAATAGAGATGTATTGAAAGTGTGACCCACCAGGATAAGCAGCACTCCTCAACACTCCCAGCACATCCATGTCTACCTTCAAACACATACCTGTGAGAGTATACATGTATATATTTACGTACATATACATTCACCTGTAGATATCTGAACTGCTCCCCCCCACACATTCATTCACCCTGCTGTATTTTTTTTCCTGCTTTCTAAAAATACTTTGGTCCCTCAGTCCCCCTGTCTAGTAAAACACATGATGATCCAAGCTTAAATCTGGTACACGTTTGTGTGAGATTGTATCTTAAATGAAAAAGACACTTTTCTATTGGGAATATTAGCATGTGGAATTACAGTTAGCAAATATCCAAAATCAATATGAACTTTAATACTTTTAACATATTTTTATTATATTTTATCTTTTTTTGAAGAGTCTCTGTAAAGTCAACAAAGGAAGAACGTAAATTGAATATCTTGCATACTATTATGGATTTATTCACGTTGATCTATCTGTTCAAACTAGGGCTATCAAAAAAAAAACCCAGAAAACTTTAATATCTCTAAAAATAATTGTCAGTTTGGAGAAACTGCAGTTTTATAATGTGCTGCTATATAATGAATTTGTTCCCTTTAGGTTAAATACACACAAGAGTATTTTTCAGTGCAATAACTGAAGAACATCCCTTCTATTTTGGTATAAAGAAAAGTGGGAATATTGAATAACTAGCTAATGAAAAATTACAGAACCATGCCAGCAATATAACGTATCAGAGGCTAGAAAGCTATGCTGCAAATTGTGCCAACAGTAGCTTTATAGAAGAAAATTAAGTTCACAGAATCCATCTGAGGACTTTTAGAGTTGCAAATATTGATTGTTATGCTTTAGATTGTCTCCAAGGTCCTGATTTTTCCGCCAGTGTACACCAGGAGAACACAAATTTAGTTACAGTGAATTAAATCTGAGTGCTAGGGCATGATATTCAAGTGCAAAATAATTGAAGTATTGCTGTCAGAGTATTTTTCCTCTACTATATGATTCATTTTAATTTCTTTTTTTTCCTTTATCATCTTTATAGGCCTAATTTCAAATAAAAAATCTGACAAACAAAAAAGTGCTCATGGTTCGCTCAGGAAAAAAAGCAAATAAAAATGACTGAATGGCTGTGACACAAAAAATGCGTGCAGGGTAGAATGCACTCTTTGCTTCTCTGCACTCTGCAGAGAAGATATTCAAAGTTCAAATTACATGGTTGCAGTGGTGGTGGTGAGCGCTGGTGTTAGCTTGCGGAACTCCATACCTAGAGTACACAGGACAATTCGGTATCAGGAAAAGCAATCCGTAAAAAGGTGGCATTACCCACACAGTGTCTTTTTGACATGAATGGACGCAACTATAAAGACCAGATATTATTGTATAATCCACCTTCTTCAGCCTTCTGTGTTTAGTTTACAGAGTTGATCTGGTAATTCAAAGGAATAAGTAAGGATGAAAGTAATCTGCTTTTCTTTAGATTTCATAGCTTTTCTGTTACTTTTCAAAATGTGTGGATAGTAAGTGCTTAGGTTTCAAGACTGTATTTCTCAGTAGTAACTGTTACAATGCCAGTATACAGCAGTCAGAACCTGGCTGTGAAAATTTATTATATAAAAACACATACACATATATGGATATATATTTTCAAGCAATACAGCATCACAAGACACCAGAAACTTAATGAAAGGTAAAAGCAAGGATTTTGATCGTACTGAATATCTGTATGCAAAATTAGGTAAAAGAGCTGCTAAAAAAACCACCTTCTATCATCTCTATCCTTATGTTTATTTTTAGGGAGTTTAATTCTTCCAACTAGAAAACAAAGATCCTGCAATGAATTTATCCAATACCTTATATGAGTTTCCTTTGCTGGACCCTCTAATACCTGTGGGGTTTTTATGGCAGATGAATCTCATTTATTGGTTTATCTTCATGCTTTGGAATCCAGGTTTTACCCGGGAAAGAGTTAATTTTCTTCCTAGTAGCTGGTACAGGGCTGTGTTTCTTGGGTTTAGTATGAAAGTAATGTTGATAACACACTGATATTTCTAGGCAGTGCTTACTTAAGCCAAGGATTACCCAGCTTACCCTGCTCTGTCAGCAAGGAGGTGCACAAGAAGCCAGGAGGAAGCATGGCCAGGACAGCTGACCCAAACTAGCCAAAGGGATATTCCATACCGTAGAATGTCACGGTCAGTACAGAATCTGGGGGAGAGGTTGGCCAGGAGCCACCAGTCGCTGCTCGAGGACAGGCATCAGTCAGCAGGTGGTGAGCAATTGAATTGTGTAGCACTTTCTTCTCTTGCGTTTTACTCCTCTCCCTCCTTTCCATTATCATTACAATTAGTAGGAGTTGTATATTATTGTTATGCTTTATTTTACTGTAATTATTAAACTGTTCTTATGTCAACACACAAAGTTTGCCTTTTCTTTCTGATTGTCCTCCTCTCAGGGGAATAAAGTGGGCAGTGAGGGAGGGGCTGCATGGTGCTTAGTGCCCAGCTGGGGTTAAACCGCAACACAACTGCATCAGGTTTTTTGTACCTCTAAAGAGGCCTTCTTGCCCCCAGTATTTTGACACTTGCTGGAAGCTAATATTGTATATTGGCTTGACCCACACTCCTCAGTGAATTAGAAATCATTCATAGCCTACAAAGGTTGGTGCTACCACAAGACCCATAACTGCGACGTTTTGGAAAAACCTACATTGTTGAAAAGTTCTTCAGCATGGTCTTTCTAAAGACATATGTGTTCCCAAAGAGAGATCTTTCAGAATTCTGTTTCTCTAGAAGTTAATTTCTTGTATAAAAGGTGCTAAAATATGCCAAACTAGGTGTTATATGTACTTTTACTAAATTGCTGAATATTGACATTTTATGATGCAATCTTTTTACACCTACTATCCTGGGTTGTTTCTGTCAGGAAGTTTTAATAGGTTTCTTTTTGTTTTTTTGTTCTTTACCTAGTTCATGGCTCAGAAATTTAGTGTGACATTTAAGCTAACCCGGAAATGGGAGGTTCAGGTATTCAACCAAATCACAGGGTAGAAATCTCATGTATAAGCCTTTCTGTATTTCTTCCTTCATGCCTTTGGTTAGGTAACTAGCTAGATGCTTTTTAAAGAGAGTATACAGGTTCTTTGAACCAGCATATCCCATTAAAATGTGCTAAGCACAGATGGCTCAGTGATCTTTAGTTACTTATAACCCTGTAAAATATTGGTAAACCCCAACTGGCTACATGAGTCATAAAAACATCTGTTGTTCAAATACATGGACCCAGCTGGAAGTCTATGCTTTAAAAAATGTAACTTGCCTTCTACAAAGCAGCACAGTCAAAATAACTCACTTACTGAGGGGCAAGTCAAACTCCTCTGCATCCATTTAGCAGTACAGACCTCTCTGGGTGGACTGACACTCTGAGCAGCTTCACTCTCATAGCTGCGTGACTTACCAAGCGAGGCATAGGTTTCCAGCAGCCTACATAGTTACAGGTAGCTCATGCTCACTGAACCAGTTTGTTCCATCTGCACTTAAAGGAGTTCAAATTATGGAGAACAATTCTTGTCAGACTCATTTAACCAACAGGCAATCAGGGTGCCATTTACAGAGGTGCCAGGCAGGACTTCCTGCACTTCAAAGGGACAATTCTGTAGCACTGCAGCAACCAAGTGCCATTTGTTGTTATTATGTCTAATGGAAACAATAATCTTCTGCTATTAAAGGTCAGCTCATTATTTCAAGTAAAATAGCGTTGTCCTGCCATGCCTGGAAAATGCAAGTGGAGTGTGATGTAAAAATTAGTATATAAAGAAATTATCCACAACACAGCAAAAGACAAGAAAAAGTTATATTTATGTGCGTACCTTAATTATTTCCTCTGGGAATTTGTGACAAAAGAATCCTTAGCAAGGATTTTCCTATGTAGAAATTGAATCATGATAAATTCTCTGCTGTATCCCTCCAGTTGTACGCCACAGTACATGTCAGGAGCGTAAAGGAGAAAATAACCCTGTCCCTTCAGGGTCAGAAAATCATCATCTGTATTCAGGGAGGCAAGGAATAATAAGGAATTCAAGGGAAAAAAATATTGTCTGGTACCTACATTTTCTCTCAAGCAAGGCCAAATCTGACCTTCAGCTGAAATATTATCTCCAAACATATAGAAACAAAAAGAAATCTTTCAAATGTATGCTTACAAGAGCTGACATTTCTTGAATCAACTTTCCCTGAACTTTTATTTTTGTAATCATAATTTAATTTTATTTATTTTAAACATTTGTTTGTTTTTAAAAAATGTGTTTATTATCTATCCACCTTTGTAATTACTTGTATATCTTTCCAAACTTTCCCTGCTGCAAATGCCCATTCCTGTAGCTTGTTGTTGCATAGTACACCACCATCTATTTCACATAAATGGAATGACAGAATGATGTACTGAATCAGCATGCAAGTATGTTATGAAACAATTATGTTTGACGGTGCAGATGTGTTCAAATTAACTTTCTTCCCTGACTTCAGAAAATCTGTATAAGAGACTTAAGGGAGCATTTCTCATATTATTAAAAATAAATTACTAGCAAAACAGCACAGAGATTGATCCCAATCTAACAGTTTAGAGCAGTGAAAGGGAAACCAAGGGTACTTTGCACAGTTAACAATTTATTATACCCCGGTTTTGGCCCCGGATTGCATTTTGTAAGCAGAAGTGTTTTAAAGTAATACATGCTAGTCCCTGAAAGGCTCGCTATTTCAAGAATAAGATTTTTTTTTCCTCCTCCTAAATGTCTGTAATGATTACTTTGAAAAGCTGGAGCCATGTACAATAAAGTATCATGTACTGAAGTGGTCATCTTAAACCAGAAACTAATGCCATGACTTTTTTTTTTTTTTTTTTTTTGATACTAGTACTTAAACCTGCAGTAAAGAAGAGAAGAAACATTAAAGAGCTAGATTCCTAGAAGACATCAATATACTCTCTGAAAACCCTTTAACAGGACCAGTAGTCTTGTTAAATCTGCAATTATTTACTTCTCTGCAACATGAATCAGAGTAAATTTAGTTCTTCAGTATATTTTCATTCAAAAAGAAAATGTGTTACAAAGACTTTTTCATAGTTTGCTCAAGCAGACTCAAAATAATATATGTAAGGTCATAAGCAGAGTCATCTCGAGCCAAATGACTTAGTCTTCAAACACGTATAGAAATAATAACTCCCATTTGAGTTTGGAATTTATTTGCTTTGACATGTACTGATAACAAAGCACCTAATCTTACTTCTAATAAAATCAATAAGAAATCTCCTTCTGCACTCACTCCAATCGGAAGTGCTACATTTTCTTTGCGTAACTATTTTTTTAAAGTTTGAATTGGCTGTTAGGTCACTTGATTTTAGTGCCTAAAGCAAAAGCATTTAAGAGTGACTGGAGACTAATTTTGCAAGCAAGATCCTTAAGGAAGGATAATTCCAATATATTAAATTCACTGCTTACCTGAAAGTACCCTACATTAGCTTCCTGAAGGATATATACGTGCATGCCATCAAAGACAAGCTGTCAAAACAAGATGAAGTGCTGCTTAGGTTCACTTAAAAGTCAACTTTCATTCCAAGGTGATGTACTACTTGAAGGTGAAGTGTGTGGAATCACATACGTCCCTGCTGCAGTTCTGATTTTGCTTGTTAGTAAATGTCACGAATATTTCTATAATTTGCTAAGGCTAGCTAGACTTCACAAGTTTAAAGCACATCTTAAAATAAGCCCTGAGGATTGTATATTCTTCAAGGGTTAATTAGGGATGGTCAAAAACAAAGCAGACAAACAAACAAGTGTGTAGAACAAATCACTAATTCTCTTGTGAGAATATTATCAGTGCTCTAGGTCAAAATACATCATTATCAACATATTGTTCTCATCTTTCAAAACATTACATTAAATGTATTTTCTATATTCAAAGAAAATCTTGAATTTCCAGACAATTAAAAATGTTACTAGGAAAAAAGTCAAGAAGAGATTCAGANTCAAAATACATCATTATCAACATACTGTTCTCATCTTTTAAAACATTACATTAAATGTATTTATATAATTAAACATACTTAAAAGATAGATTTTTCTTGTCAATCTCACTTTTTTGAAACAGCATACTCTATGGATAATCCCAGTGAAATAAGTGGAACTTTAATGAACACAAATTCTTGTTTACCAGAATGTTTCATAATGGAAACATATTTTGAAGTGAGAAATGTGCATTCCTTCATATACTGACAGACCTTGTTCCAGGGAGCATTTATTATGAATACAAGCAATTGTCTGGATAATGCAGAAGTTTTGTCCCCTTGTTCTTTCTTTTCTAACAGATATTTCTTGTCTGTGATTAGCCCAAGATTACTTGCAGCTAATGCTGTCAGGTAAATTATGTATCTCCTTCAATATACAAATGTTGCTTACTTTCCATAATGTGGCTTTCATATAATCACTAGGTAGTATTTGCTCCAACACAGTCAAGATGAGTTTTATTCTTGACATCCAAGGGTGCAGGATTTTACCTTTTGTGCTTTTTTTTTCTACATTAGCTTAGCAATATAGAACAGCACCTGTTTCTGATGGGATGCATGATTTCTTCTTTAAAGACTAGAAAGTCTCAGATACTTATTCTCAAAATTCTGCACCTAATTTTCAGGTATTCAGCTCAGATTTTTGTGGACAAATACATGTTTTCACATATATCTATTACTTCCAAGGATGTTTTTGAAGAATGAGCTATTTAATTCTTTATTAATGAAAGCAAATGGAATTATGCATTTGTCACAATTCTGGACAGTGGGTGGTTTTCAAACTATGTAATCTGGATGGATGCCCTCCTTCAGGTGTTTAAGCCTGTCATTCATTTTACTTGCACAGACATAATCAAATTCTTAGTCCTTAGTTAAACAGTGATCTATTTTATCAGTCTTTTTTCACCTCTCCCTCTACAGATTGCATAATTTTACAATATTACTATATTCCACTTCTTTCTTGTTGAAGGCATTTTAACGATTCTCTAGGCCTGGGGAACAAAGTGTCTTTTTGCAGCAGTTTTTTTTTCCTTTTTTTTTCTTTTAAGATATTGAGACCGGTCAGTGTTTACCAGTGGTGTAAGAACTGTATTCTTAATTCTTCTAAAACACTGTGCCACAATATGAGTATCAACTTGCTGAAGCTTTACATTCTCTTTAAAAAGGGATACATCAAGCATTTGCTTAATGTGTGACTTGAAACCCAGTGCCATCCATATCAGAGAAAACCAATTATGCAATGGTATGATCACCTTCCCCTTTCAGCACCTCATGTATAATCATGTTCATAAGCCTGACACCAGCGAGTACATTTTCCAAGGGATAACTGAGGATTTAGCCATGTGGATGATGTTACTGGAGGTAGTAGAGCCTAATTCTGGGACTTCGTTTTGAAAACTCTCATCCTGCAGCAGGTTTAATAAATTTCACTTGGTTACTTAACTATTTATGATGAATGGGAAGAGAGACTAACTTCATTTTCAGAAAACAGCAGTGTGACAATAATGTCACCTGTGAAAATGCCCTTAATGCAATTCACACTCACCAGGCGCTTTTACTATAATAGAAGTATCTCAGTCTCATTAACAACCGCAGCATCATTTATTTTAAACTCTAAATTAAAGGGGTATCTGTGCTCAATCCATATGCTCCTTAAAAAAATCTCTTTACTCTGTATCCTTCATTTAACTTGGAGTTAAGACTGAAAAATTTGTCTGCAGTTCCCTTTTTTTCAACTGCAGAGGAAAGCATACTGGAAACCTGCATTTTAGACATTTACAGGGTTTTTTTGTTTTGTTTTGTTTTAATTTTCACTGTTGTTACTCTTGCTGTGCTATACAGCTAGTGCTAATCTGTGACTTGCCCCTTCTCCATCCTAAGAACCTTTTCTCTCAAGAAGCATCAAACTGATTCCCAAAAAAGAACCAAATTTCACAACAGTAAAAGATCCCCTTGAGGGAGAAGAAACTGCAATATGTTTTAGCAGAAGAAAAACAATGCATTGGGGAAATGCTTTGTTGAAAATAAAAAAATGGTGGATAAAGACAGAAAAGGAAATGAGTCTAAGGGAAAAAAAAATGATGGTCAGAGGTGATAGCCAGCCAGTCACAACATTTCAGTTCTCAAGCTGATGAGGCAAAGTAGTGTAAACGCTGCAGTTAAAGGCAAAGGCAGTCGAGAATACGGTGTAATGTACTCACCTCCCATTGCATCCCTCACCATCTGCTATAGCTTGACATAGTAATATATCACAGAATGAAGTGTGAAGTGCAAGGTCAAGAGCCAAGATATTTCTTTCATCGGGGAACTCCAGATAAAAAGGCTTTATTGATCAGTCAGAGCTACCTTACAGCACCTCTACAACTCTAATTGGTGCTGAACGATTGTATGTTTTTATAACATTATGATTGTTATCCTAGCCTGGCAAGGACATGCAAAAGGTGTAGAAGCTTACAGGCTGAATTAATATCAGAAGGCAAGGTATAGCTCAAGGAAAGGAGTTAGGTGATACCTTAGCATGATTTAATCTTCAACCTGGGAGATGAGGTGGCTGAGCAGATAGAAAATGGTATCAGTTATGAGTTGGTTATAAGGAAGTGAATGTGTTAATAATAACTTTGTAAAACTGGCTTTTCAAATGACAGAAATTACAACAAACATAGATTCCTTCCTTGGGTGTCGTACTTGCCGGCAGAATTAATGAGTGACTCAGTAACTCCTGTATTAACATAATAGGCTAGTTAGGCTAATTCACTGGAAAAGTTGAAGCATGATTGTATATTTTAACATAGCACTGTTATTGGTGAGGGTATTTTATTAAGTGAAAGGAAATTAAGTTAAATCCAAGGTAAAAATTATTACTCATCTAATCCATCTTTCTAGAGGTAGCCAGCATCAATACAAAGGAATATGAATTATTAATAGATAAACATGGATCTGCCATCACAAAATCATGTAATTTGGCAAATATGAGGACATATTTTGCCTCAAGTGTACACACCAATCTGTAACAAAGCATAATGTTTTATAACATAAGCAGCATTCTCTTCACCATTATTAAGCTTCTCTTATCATTTTTATAAAGGGGTGTATTACTTCACCATTTCCCTTAAAGTAAGGTTTGCCATGCATGTTCTTAGTGACTAATCCAAACTGGTGCTGAGCACCTGCAACTCCTATTGAACTTCTGTTTCTTCAGTGAAAGTTACAGGCACTCTCAGCAGCCCAGAATTTAATTTTCTTGTTTCTCAATAAGTATTTAAAATAATTTCCACTATGCTTTTTGGAACACAATTGACCAAAGCTAGGCAAACAAGTAAGCATAGAAGTAAAATGCTCCATAAGCTCAAAGTAAAATAATATTAATTTACTCATATCCATTACTTCAGTCCACTGAAAATAAGGTCTATTTGAAAAGAAAACTATTTTACCAAACTGCACAAAGTAGTACACACATAAGCTATCAATACATCAGGGAAGAATTTCCATGTCAAAATATACTCATTTTCCATCTCCCTGTAGTCACTGGTTCTGAATGGAGTGTGTTATTGGTTGCTTGTATCACAGATGGTACTTTTAGGCACCGGTGAGGCTAAAATTCTACCTCCACAGATAGTTCTTTCTGCCAAAGGTTTAAAATCTAAATAAGCAAGATTACTACAAACATTGCACAGATGAGTCAAGACTCTTACTTGTGGGCAAATTGTATCCCATTTGGGAATGGGACCTGAATGATTTCACCCTTGTATAGAGATTTTGTATATAAGATTTTCTATTCATACCCACAATGGAAGGACAGAGCAGTACTGTGTGTACTAAAGCCGACCCTGATGCTCTTCTCAAATATCTCCAATTCTTAAAGTTGCTTAGTAGCTTCAAGTTGATATTATTATATTTATGTTCTGTGTCAAATGGTACAATTTTTTTTCCCCGTATTTCCATCTCTTTTCTTTAACTGCATGAAAATATTAGAAGTCCAGCCTCAGAGCATCATAATTTTTTCTAATGAATAAGGCAAAAGTCATTGGATTGCTCAGTTATGATGGGTATAGTGAAGTCTAAATTTGCTGCAAGGGGTGCAAAAATAATTTCCCCCTTACCACAGCAATATGAAAGGGATATAACCTGATCTGAAACAGAAGGCTAAAACCATAAGAGATCTGGGTCAATCTTGAGTTATATCCCAGAGGATAATGCTGTGACTTATGGAAAGTCCATTTGTCAACTAAGCTGGAGAATATGCTATGGGATTTCATGTGAAATGTGTTAAAAATTCTTCCCCAAAGACAGAAACAAATGTGGTTACGATAACCAAAACCTTTACTACTGATGCTCTCATAATGAATGAGAATTGTGACATTCTAGCAAATTAAGGTGATCTTTTCTCATCCCACAAAAAAACAAGCAGATGTGATTTCTTTTACCAAAAATCTAATTACCATTTGCAATTGTCCTATTCCTGTATTCTGTGTTTCTCATGAGAACAAAAACTGATGTAATATTAAACTGTGAAACAAACAAAAGACAGATCAGGTTCCAGTAAAACTGCAAGTGTATCACATGCATCAAATACCACTGTACGAAAGCATGCCTATAAATATCAAGTAACCTCAAAAATCACTCAGCTGCAGAAGCTTGCAAAGAGGACCATCGCAGCATGCTATTTTTTCCCTCTCTATTCCTATCTGAGGCAGCTGCTGACCCATGTTACTTTTTGTAGTTTTTCCAAATGGCCTTCACATAGGTCCAAGCTGCTTAGAGAATAAAAACAAGTGACACTGAACATTATGCTATTTTGTGTGCTTATCACCAGAAAATGTATGAACCAGTGGTCAATGTAATTTTCCTCTAGTATAGGTATTAGCTGAAATGACAAAAGTCCAATATGAATGATCAGTCTGACCAGCTAAGAAAACAGTAATTGTATCACCAGAGAACATACAGACTAAGAAACAGTCTGAACAACGGCATAAAAAAGTCTGAACTAAGCAGAATTCATTTTAATGGGAAAGTAAAGATCACAATCATGATGAAAAGTAACTGTTTTCTGTATCCTTACTACATGCTTCCTGTACTTTAGGTGGTTTCTGTTTCATCCCTGGAAAAAGGGGTTTTTGCAGCCATTCAAGTTCAATTAAACTTTGAGTAGTGAGTGGCAGATGATTTTTCATTTCTGAAATAATGCTTAGTACCATTTCTTTCAAGTCTCTCCATTATGCTGGGTCATACAACAATAAAGAAGGTGCCTTAAATGCATTGTCTAGTCATAAAGAGTATCAGCCTGCCAGAGAAGAGTCTGAATTCCCTTGTAGTACAGCACATTTCAAAATGTAGTTTCCTCAGAATAAATGTTCTATTACACATGTATACTGGATACATTAAAAGAAGTTTTTATGTCTCCATGACACGGCCTTTTGAGATATGTGTGCTCTTAGGTTTTGCAAATCTAAGCCAGCAGGGAATAAATTTTTATTCAAACAGTAGGGTTTTTTCCTTGGAGGTTTAAGCAGATTTCTTTCTCCATATGAAGCCATCTCTGCCTGTAACCACAAAGGACGGTAGCATCATACACTCAGAATTGTTGATGTATGAGCCTAGGATGAATCTATGTTCAGACTCAGATTTTTATAGGCAGGTATTTGGAATAAAGCATCTTTTGGTTGTACAATCAAATCTTATTCAGCTCATTTTTTATTATTGCAAAATCTCTGCAAAAATAGATAACCAACCTTGCATGACAACAAAATTTAAGAACAAGACACTCAAATGGAAACCCAGGCCTGTAAGGGTCAGTATTAGCCCTTAGTAGAAGGGCTACATAAGAAAATAACTGAAAAAAACCCCACAGAACAGTTGAAGTTGGAAGAGATCTCTTGATATCATCTAGTCCAACTCCCCTGCTCAACAGAGTCACTGACAGCAGGTTGCCCAGGGCAGTGCACAGATGGCTTTTGAATATCTTCAAGGGTGTAGACAGCACATCCTTGAGCAGCCATCTGGTGCATCAACCACTTCTCCCAGTTTGTATCATCAGCAAACTCCTCTACTGAGGGCAAGTCTTCCTTGGTCCAGACTTTACTTCCAGTTTCAGGGGCCTGAAGACAAGACCTACTGATAAAGACTGATGAAAAGGTGAGATTAGGAACCTTGTCCTTTTCCATCTCCTTTGTCATCAGATCCCCTGTCCCATTGAACAGTACACCTGCATTTTCCATAGCTTTTCTTGATGCTGATATACCGCTAGAATTTTTACTTGTATTTCACATCAGCATTAACTCCATACGGGCTTTAACTTTCCTCATCTCACCCCTCCACACTTTGGCAGTGTCTTTGGGTTTTTTTCCACGTCATTTGTTCCTGCTTCTAGCCCTTTTATGCTTCCTTTTCATGTTTCTGTTTAGACAGAAACTCCCTGCTTAGCTGAGCTTGCAGGGGGTGATCCTTGAAAATCATCCAGCTCTTCTGGATCTCCCTTTTTTCAAAGACTATATTCTCTAGAGTGATTGGAAATCCCCCATCACCAAAACTTTACCCCAAATAACTGATCTTGAACCGTAATCTCTCAGTTGACTCATCACTCACCCATAGACAGAACCCCAGGTAACCCCATTGAGTAGATCCTTCTCACCATCCTGCCTCATCCTTCCTAAAGAGCTTATATCCATCTCTCACACACCCCAGCCATTTGAGCAATCCCACCACATCCCCATAACCCCTATAAGATCATGGCCCTGTTTGCTCCCCAAGCCGTATGCATTTGTGTATGGGAATTGATTGGTGTACCGGAATTTTCTGCCATATCTGACGGAACAAATGGTTGGCTCAGATACTTAGAAAGAAAACTGTTTGCCTTGAATTCCTCAGGATGGCATTGGGAAGAACACTGCTCAAATCTTTACAAAAATACACATATTTTGGAGGGATGATGTAGTCAGACAAATAGTGGCATGCTTTGTCCTGTTTAATAAACACTACTTAAAGACTAATTAAATTAAAGTGAAAATTTCATTTCCAGGAAAACCATCTTCTCTCATTTTAGAACTTTTGAATAACAATTTGTGTCAGTTCCTGTGACAACAAGATGAGGTAACGTCATGAAACATGTTCATCAAACTCCATTTCTAATCAAATGAATTAAAAATAGAATATATCTTAATAGCAAATTGAAATTTGCTTGACTTCGTTTTGCATACAGATGCTGAGTGCATTAAGATTAGATTAACTTACAATTCTATTTTGAACTTGACTTTTATGGTCAAGATATTTCCCTCCTCCCTCACCCTACACATTCACTTTTTGCTTTAAACTACAGCAAATGGTGACAGTGTGCTTTGCATTATCTTCTAATATGACTTGTGAGATTGCATGACTGGAAATTTGTACAATTAATTTTACTGCAGCCTGAATAACCAAATATAAATCCTAATTTGCACCCAAACCAGGACTTTAACTAACAGATATTTTGCCAATGCAACAATTTATGTATCATCTATTTTAAAATCCTAACACGTGACTCAGGTTGATGAACTTCAAATTACATTGCCAAAGTTTTTCCTGGCCAGCCCTATCAGCATTCTGTAGTAAGATATCCATTCACAATCAGTATTTATACAAAAGAAAATATCCAGATTATTTTCCTACAGAACATTAATAAAGCTAATGGAGATATACACAGGGCAACTTGGCCTAACAGCACAAATGTGACTATAATTCAAATATTGCTCCAGCTTATGCACCAAGATGAGCTAATATGCAAAGACTCTTTTCTTTATAACTGTTATTGAAATTAACATTAAAACCATAGACACAGCAATCGTTTCCATGCAGAATCAGAGATACCTGATATGAGAACACTTATGCTGCTAGCAATCCAAATAGAACTGAAGAATTTTAAAACCTGCAGTGTGATTTCCTTAAAAGAACCCAAACAATAAACAATCCACAGATACTAGCTCCTAATAAAGGTTCCTATACCACTTCTATTAATTCTATGTTTCCTAAAAGACTTCTACACTAGGAAACGACTACAACACCACCTGGGTTGTGTGATTAAAACCATTTATGTAACTTAAAAACAACAGTCCTTATACAGAATCATAGAATGATTTGGGTTGGGAAGGATCTTTAGGGAGAGGTATCTTGTCCAACACCTCTGCTGTGGGCAGGGACATCCTTCACTAGACCAGATTGCTCAAAGCCCCATCTAACCAGACCTTGAACACAGTTCATGGCTTAGCTATATGAACAATTTACCACATTCCAGTTTACAAATGGCAAATTTTAGTGTATGTAGTAGCAGTCCAGCACAAAAAAAAAAAAAAAAAAAA
>VZRR01008425.1:27097-87097 GCA_013398015.1 Oreocharis arfaki | reverse complement strand
AAGAACTTTGTGCAAAGCAGATTTCATTTTCCATTTCCTACTCCTTTTCTTACTCCTTAGATCACTTTATTTCCTTGGGGAGTAATGCCTTTCATCACATACACAACAGATTTCCTGCATAGCATAGGTTAATTTCCTCGGTGATTTGTTCCTACTTGTGGGGATAATTAAATACTGAATCAAATGACTTTGGGATACGATGGTTGCCCTTCAGTTTAAGTTTCCAAAACCAAAGTTGTTGTCTTTTTAAAGGATATGCCTTAACACAATGTGTCAAGCAATGACTGTCAGTGAAATATCATAGCCCAGGATATGCAAAAGAAATCAGGCTAGACTTCCCAAAAAATGACAGGCATCAATTGTAGCTTTAAAATTTCTTGAAGAGTAGCATGCACAGAATAAATACAGACCATTTATTATGACCTTGCAGACTACTCACCAGCACACAGACCACATTTTCAGAATCAACAATAAACGTAAGTAACTTTAGCCTCTGCATCACAAAATCTGTCCGTGCCAATGGCAACTGACAGATCGATGCAAATGCCCTTCCTAATTACCAAATTAAATTGTATACATCTGTGCAAATAAATTTCAGCTATATTTGCAGTATGTATCAGCACAGTTCCTTTGGACTTAGCTATTTAGTGCTCAACACCTGGTCTTTCTTGTTAATTTATACTGCTTAAGATTTTTCCCCCTAATTTGCATGAAACCATAAAGATTAAACTCTATATAATTATTGATTTTTCCTCTGGGCATGCATTTTTTCTTAGAAAAATACACATTTGATTGTCTTTTTATCTTTCCTCTTATTTAATCCTCCTGATTCTTCTGTTTGTTGTTGAGATAGTTTTTTATATTAATGAAGATATAATTATCTCTGGATCCTCTACACTGATTTTGCTCCACACACGAAAATGAAACAAGACAGGAAAGGAAATAAGATATACTATAAGGGCAAAGAAGAAGAAAGGCAGCTCACAATAAAGATGAAACAGTATCTCCCCTCAAGCTAAAATTTGACAATTTTAACAGTTAAGAACATGAGTCACCATTATTTAAATCATATAAATAATTCATAACTTCTATGTTACAGAATGTTCTCCCACCATTTTTCCCTCAGCACCATGCTTTTGATTCTGACATGAAGTATAGCAGACTAAGACAAGTATTATTTTAGAACTTGCTTGCTGATTTTTTATGTCTATGTTTGAAAACATACCACTTTTTGCAAATGTAAGACTTCACAGATCAGAAAAAAATATAAAGGGGGAATTTTCTGTACATCTTATACCATGATCTACTGTACCTGAGAACCAGATTTCTTCCTGACAGTAATGGAAGTTGCAAGTTTTATTAGACACTGAACACTCTGGTAAGTTTATCTTGGTTGCTAGGTAATTGTGAATATATACATGTTAAAAACAAACAAAAGAAAAGCCCACAGCATTTGATGCCCCACTGGGGTAAATCAGTTCAACTTCACCATTTGAAATTCTAATCTGACACTTTTTCTATCCTAGAATATTTAATATATGTTCAAAAGAATGCATCTTTGAAACGATTTTTCATGGACAGCAGTGCTGCTCATGAACAGCTTGCAGTGCTCCATATGGCAGAAGATATTGTCGGGCTCTTATATCACGCGTGCAGTTGTGGGGTGTATGAAACAACACCTACTACAGGCTATATTTAAGAGCATGAATCTGTGAAAGCAGCAGTCAAAGGAGTGTAACAGCTGTAAGAGCATGAGGATACCTTGTGGAACTGTCAAATTCAAAGGAGGTGGAGAGTTAATAAAGGAATACCAGTATTTTGCAAACTGCAGCTATGTCAGGAGAAAGAAGTTATGCAAGCAATACAGAGATGAAAAACCGAGCCAGCTGCACCAGGTTAGCACGTTACTGGTACAAGTGGCTGCTTTGCTGAAAAAGAAATGTACATAGAAACAGGAGATTGTTGTCAAATTAATAATTTATTTTAAAGCAGTTTTATAGAACCAAGAAAAGGTATTATTTAACAAGGAGCTTTTTTTTACTTTTTTTTTTTTTTTTTTTACAGACAAGGCAGAATTAATCCCCCTATTTTTTATTAAATTCTTGACAGAAGTTTTCCCATCTGCTTTTAACACATGTGGAATACTAGCTTCACATATTTCCTGCATTCAACATTCTTATATGAAGAGGCATGCAAACATTTTCCATTGAAATTGCTAGTGGAGGCATACTCTTTACATGAATAGAAGTCACCTAATCTAAAAGCAGTAGCATCAAGGAAAACCTTTGCACATCACATTACGAAGTATAGTTCAGTTCTAAGCTGTTGATGGTGAAAGACAGATAGAGCTGAAGGATCTTGTTCCAAAGCCAGGATCTAGTTAATGCCAGAAATTATCACCACCCTGTAGTTTTCATTCATCCATGACTGGCAACTATGACATCTCTCCCAAGAGGTGAAGATGACTAGTCACCTTTGCCTGGCAGAAAAATAGTGAAATTGTCATCTGGTGGAATCAAGGTAAAGATGAAGTTTCACAGAGTAAATTTACTGTCTTTGACCAGAGTACTTGGTCAAAGCTCAGGGCACTGTGTATTGATTCTGTGAGGAGGAAGGTGGTGATGGAGTCAGGTGTCTTTGATGTCATCTGTTTACTTTCAAAGAACGAGCAAGCTTCTGAACCACTGCAGAAAGCAAACAACAGTTTCCATGATCATTCCACCAAAAATCTTTCAAGCTGGCACCCAGAGCAAATTTTCTTTCTTAGATGTAAACATTTATCAGGTGGAAAAGGATAAATACCGCAACATCCTTTCTGGGTCTAATTTCTGTGATTTTACAACTCTCAGAGCCATTCTCCTTTACCTCACTGTCTTATCATTTTTCCTCTCTTAGGCACTTGGTTTCCCCAGGCATACAGGTCTGCATTCAAAGCTTCATATAAACAAAGGAATATGTATTCATTAGCCCATGAATGTCCAGTTGAACACAGAAGGTAAAGCTTGTATTTTTTCATCTAAGGAGTCTGTCAAATAAGCTTGAATAATTTCTCATAACTAGTGTAAGTGAAGGATGGTAGTTATATCTCCTTTCTGAAAGACTACATTGAATTCCCAATGCCTATTACCAGTGCTAGCACACAGGAAACGACTATGTTTAAATGCTAAGAGAATACATGCATTAATCGATCAGTTTTCAGTTCTGGTGTTAAACCAAAAAAGTCAGAGGACTGTAATTACTGTGGGATCAGAGACAGCACTCACCTCCATTTGTTACTACCTAGCATCCAGCAAGCACTCATGCTCTCTGCTCTGAGCGTGGGTGAACACCGGCAGGAGCTCTAAGATTGACCTTTTTGATTGTGCATGGCAAGTCGGTATGGCTATGGAACCAATGGTTAGAGATCTCCGCTTTCCTGGCACCACCTCAGAGGGGTACAGGGTTTCACGTGGACAATTAGCCTTCACTAGGCAGTGAAGCTGCAAAATTAAATCAGACAATCTACAAGCAGATGTACTGACACTGCATTTGGGTAGCTGAAGACAAGTAAAGGGAAGGCAGTTTGGATGAAATCTTGACTTTTATTTTAATTTGTATTGTTACATATCAGCAATCTCATACATTTTGAGCCTAATTTATTTTATTGATCTGAATAAAGAAGTTTTTACAGAGCTGCTTGAGAGCCATGGGTGTTTAATGTCTGTTCCTTGCAACACAGTGTGTTTGAACAAACCACGAAAATCTGAATCATACTAAATTCAGACTGGAATATGTCACACTGTATGTCCCCATCCTACATCTGTGAGGCAAATTTAGAAGAAAATGAAAATCCCTGGCATAACAGAAAAAAATAGAAAGAAAAATATTGCCACAAATTCTGTATCCTTATAGTCACCTATTGTTTTGTGGTCACCAGGAAATTTGTGACACTATTTGTCAACTGAATAAACACACCGTTATTTGAAGAAACAGAATATCTAGAATGGCAATTTATTTTCAGGGGTGCAATTGCAAGGGGTTTGCAATTGCAACCTCTTTAGGAGGCAGCGCGCTTGCAAAAGGGTTGAGTTTTTTTAAAAAAGAAAGGTTTGTAGTACAGCAGCTTTTTTGTCAATCATTCTAATTCAGCTTCTACAAAGGATTTGCTTTTTACATTAAAAAAGTTTAAGATAGAAAGCAACCGAAATTATATACTCACTCAAATGGCGCTATAAAAAAAGATACTGCTTTGTGCTCTGATCAGAAAAGGCACTCCATTGCCACCATGAAATAAGACTTTTTTTTTTTTTTTTAAATCAAGATATAAATAAGTCAAGAGACAAAGTCAATTTTTGTCTTTGTCCTGTGGTCCCAGAAAAGCTTGCGCCATTTAATGGCAGTAGCTACAGTAAAAGCCTTGAATTTAATTCTACCTCTTAAATTGCATCAGGCATGAGCGCTGGGAGGACAAGAAAGCTGCAATAAGCTCGAGGGCTGATTCTGCAAAGAGAAAGATTTCAGAGTGGTTTTTTTTTTTCCTTTTCCCTACCCCCAGCCTCCGTTCCTGACGGCGTGAGGAGCCCGAGGGCTGTGTGTGTGCGCTGTCCCGAGCAGGGCCGGTGCGCGGGCAGCCGCGGGGCTGCGCGGCCGCGGGGACTCCGGGCCTCCCCTCATCCGCGGGGCTGCAGCGCCCCCTGGCGCCCGCGCCGCCCGGGCACAGCGCGGCCGCTGCCGCCGCGCCGGGGCTTAGCGGGGTCTGAGGCCTTTCCGAAGGGACGGCCTCAAACTGCTCAGGTGGCTTTAATTGCTGGTTTATTCTTTTAAAAAAGGGACGAGGTTTCTTGAACGTGTGCTTTTGAGACATGGACTTGTCTCCCTGACCTCCCTCTGCGTGGGTTCTGTGATTGCTGATCAGCTACCGCGAATGGGCCAATTATAAGCTTTAGAAAGTCACCCAGAGCAGCAGGTTAATGCTTTTCAGGAGCACGGAGGAAAAGAAAAACTTTTAATCTTTTAGAAGCTGTGAATGAACAAACTGCTGCCAATTTTTTTAACACCCCGACCCTGTCGTAGAGCCCACCACATATGTAAATATATTAAATATATATCTGATGCTTATAGGGAGAGTAAAAGTGATTTCTGTCCCGGGCGTAACTCTCAGAAAACAGTTTCTTAGAAATTTCAAATGCTAGACTGTCACACTCTGTTTATTAAATAAGTGTAAATCATCCTGTTTCTGCAAAAAAAAAAAATTTGTTTGTTCTTACTTTAAATTTAAATTGACACTGCAGACATTTCATTCTAGATCTAAGATACGACTTTTGAAAATTCAAAGGAATATTTTATCTGTCTTGAAAAGTACTCTTCGTAGACTTCAAATTTTCTATTTTTACTTTTTTTTTGAATTATTTTTTTTTCCTTCAGCAGAAAAAAAGATAGAAATTTTTTTTTCATCCACGCGTGATTTTGAGTGTGTACTTCTTTGGTTTTTCATTTGATCTCCTTCCTGCCCGTTCTCTGTCCCTGTGTTAGACTAATGGGCTCAAAGCAACATTGGTGAGTTCTGTTGGAAATGAAACATTTCTCTGATGCTTACATCTACTTTTTTGATTTATATGAGCCATTAATTTGTTCTGTTATCAATATATTATGAAGCATATTGTTTCCAGCTCTACCATTATTACTGCATTAAATGAGAAATGAAGTTTGATCAAAGCAGCATCCAGGTTGGACGGGACCCCAGGAAGTCTCCAGACCAATCTCCTGCTCACAGCATGTCCAGCTCTGAGGTCAGACCAGATTGCTCAGGGCAATCTCAAAAACTGCCAACCTCTCTGGGCATTCTGTTCCACAGCTTGGCTGTCCTCAGGAAGGACCATGTTTTCCTTGCATCTGACCTGAGTGTCTCTCTTTACAATTTTTGACTTTGACTTTCAGCCTTCCACTATGCACTGCTGTATTTGTCACTAGAAAACTTCTCCAGCTTTCAGTATGTCAGGAAAGAAAACTTCTTCAAGCTGTGTACTGTGCTGGCTTTGTCTGGAGTAGAGTTAACTTTCTTCATAGTATCTCTTTCTGTCTTCTTGATCACCACATGTAGATGCTGAAGGGCTGCTTTTAGGTTCCCCTGAAACTCTCTTCCAGGCTGGACAAGCCCAGCTGCTTCAGCCACTCCTGGTAGCACTTCTCCATCTCCTGGCCAATTTGGGGTCCTGTGCTAAATTCACTTCAGTGAGCACTAACCCTGCATTGGAAGCACCAGGATGGGACACAATATTTCCAGAATCCCTGAGAATTCGTCTGGCCCCTGCTTTCTCGACTAGTATCTCCACTTCCGTTTTTATTTTATGTCTTCTTTCTTTAAAGGAGTCTCTCAGGTCTTGCATCTTTTCTACACCAGAGCTTTGCATCAAGAATTCCTGACATATAATAAAATATGGCAACATAAACTCAGACAATATTCTGTGACTCCTGAAGACACAGCCAAGAAGATTTTACTTGCCCTGATAAGGAATTATTACAGTTCTACTGTGCAAATTAACGTATTTTCTTTAACATTTATTATTTGGAAACTTTCTTGGACTTCTGTGTTTTGTATAAGTTTGTATGTGGTACACCCCATTCAAAACTCACTCCATCTCTAAAAGAGATGCTGTGTCACAAAATCCAAGGAATTCCCACACTTTTCTCTCTGTTTAATTCTAAGTACTTACAGAATGCACTGAAAGATGGGAGTATAACAGGTATTTTATTTAGTCTTTTCTAATGCTTAAAGTAACCCCTAGTTAACTTGCACTGAGATCAATTCAACGACACAACACAGCAGAGCAGCCGACTGCTTTTTTTTTGTCATGCCTAAAATCTTGCCAAGGAGCAGCAGGCATGGGGCTGCTCCATAATGGAATACACGCCTGGAGGTGAAGTCAGGGCAGCAGAGGCAGTGCTCCTGTGGGCAGCACACAGCTCCTCAGTGTGAGGGTGAGCAGAGTGGGCAGAGCACGGTGCCATCAGCAATGTCGCCTGCCGGCCACAGACTGTCCCAGGAAAAATAGAGCTGGGCTCTGGATCCTTCTAGGGACTCTGGTCCAGTACCAGCGGGAGACAGGACTACACCAGAGAGCTGAGGACAGGACGGGTAGAAAAAGACTGGAGACTGGGTCAAGGACATGAATGCCTGTGGCAGAGCTCAGGCGGGGACTGGGTGTCCAGGGGTGCAGATGGGGACCCCAGATGGGGCTGGTAAGCTGAAAACCCCTTAATGGAACTAGAGCCCCAACAGCATTTTTCACAACTATGCAAGTTAATTGTTATTTTGTTACTGAGCTGAGAAAAATTAGATAGAAAAGGTGATCAATGGGAATATGACACTGTTGAAGGAAGAAAGGTATAATATAGGCTGACTTGTATATTTTTCTCAAGTAGAGTAATTAAAATATTTTTAGTTTTTCATTTATGTATAGGAATGTGAATGAAACAAAATATTTAAAATTTATTGAGAGTTAAAAATATTTTTGTTAGGGTAACTTTGATGTGTTATGTCAGGAACCTGAAAACTTAGATAAAAACTTCTCTTTCTCTAGGCTGCTTGAATAATTCCCACTGTTCACCAAAGACTGATATTTCAAATAAGTTGTTCAACTACCTCCAGAGTCATATACGTGGATGTGTCAAAGACCACATACCTGTCAAGTCAAGGAGATACTGAGAGTGATGCAAGCTCTGGGACTCCTTTACATAGACCTGTGGCCATTGTCATCATCGCTGACCAACCTGACAGCTATCAATTTCGACCACAAAAAACTATGATTCACCAGTATAATTCCTCTTTGCTGCCCATTTTTCATAGCTGCATCTTTCTGTTGAGTTCACCATTTTCATAGAGAGCACTCTACCCTCCCAAAGGATACATACTTCTTCCTAATAGTAAAAAAGAAAGTCAGAGTTTTGACGGGACTGTAAATATCTTAGTCATAAAGTCAAATCCTATTCTTCTAGCTAATGCATTCTGAGATAGAGGAATGACTGCAAGTAAGTGCACGGAATCACAGCAAGCAGTGTCTGGGGAGGGGAGGCATTGGTGCTGCCGGGCCCATGTCTGTTCAACCAGCTGCCAAGGGTTACAGCCAGTTCATATAGTGCTGCTGCCTTCCCTTTGTTTACCTGATGGATACTGCCAAAACACAGGTTTCTCCTGACAGTGCCCAGGCAGCCTCTGATCTAACTCACACTGCTATATTTCAGAGACCTCACAGCCTTGTAAATGGTATTATAAACTGCTCTGTAAAAAGGACGTTTCTTTTTTTACTCTCCACCTTTTATTCTATAGTTAGCCATTTGATTATTTTTAAGTATTTAGCTGTTTACCAGTTATCTGATCATATGTTTGAAAATGTGCAAATATGTTTGCCTTATTGCAGTGATGTGTGCCCCCTTTGTGGCCACATTTCAGTCCTCATTTGGGAATAGACACATTCCTGACAATAATCTCTCTGCTGTGCCCAGAGGTATTTTTCTTCTATCTTCTCTCTTTTCATCTCATGCAATTCTGTTTAGCACCGTTTTTTTTGTCAAGAAAGAAAGAGGAGGTAGGAATATGTATTTTTTCCAGCTCTGCTCTTTATCTCTCTTTGCAACTCTGGTTTTTTCCCTAGAAATTCCCTCATTTGACATCCACACATGGTCCAAGTGTGGGAATGGAAGCCACCAGTACACCAGTACAGAACTGCTTACAGGGAGGTAAGCAGTTCTGCCTATGAACTCTTCAGAGAGAATGTGCTCTTGTACACATCCTAGCAGGTGTGCATCTTCATGTCCAGACATTCACATTTTAAAAAACTGGCTCCAAATTACTGCCATGGTAGCAATAAAAGGAATCTAGTCAAATTTCTCTGTTAATTGTAACCGTCTACATCTGTGGCTGACTGTATGAAAAGGAGTTAAGTTCTTCTGAGAGAACAACCTAGCAATTAAACTGTGCCTTTTGGGGAATTTATGGTGATGCCCTGTCTCCTCACCTTTTCCAGCGGCTGATCTTCTGCTGTGGCATTACTCCAACCACAGAAGGTCTGTAGTCAAACCTGGAAGAGGGTACTACCAAACTTGAAAAATGCCATATAGTTTAATGAGATTTTTCCATAGTCATTCTCCCTAAAATGTCAGAATTTATGCACAGTTAAGTCATTCTGATTTGACATTCCATCCATGCAGAATAAAGAATAAATGAAACATTTCAGATTCAATTATGTGGTGACTGTCAAAATATACTGAATTTTAAGAGTTGACCAGTGTGTCTAGTTACTCAGCTTTCCAAAACTGAGTTAATGTTAGTGTTACCAGAAGAGTGATTGCATTTGTTGAATTTTATGGCCTAAGGCTCAAAATCTCTTCCAACTACTATTACAGTTTATACTAAATGTAGCCAATACATAACTTTGCACAGAATTTTCTACATAATGACCTCGTCTGCTTGTAAAAATAGACTTGCAATGAGATGCAGCATCACGGTTATGAATTTGCTGGTAAACTATATTGAATAAGTACGCAAATATTTCTGTCTTCACCACTGGAAAATGATATTTAAAAATAAAAACATAGGTATTGTGTTGAAGATTCTGTTTTCTGAATTAAAAAAAAAAAAAAAAAGGGTGCTTGTATTATGTACATATGCGCATACAAAAATATAAAGATGAGTTATACAATTTTCATGTTAATTAAGTAAATTTCCATATTACTGACATGATATATTTTCCTCCGGAAATTCACATACGCATATTTTCATAAAGATGCATGTATTCACGAGGAATGTTATATATAAGTGTATATATAGATAGATATAAAAATATATGTGCATACATGTACAATTTGCAATGTAGCCTAGTTAGCCTTTCAAGGGAAAAGGGATTAAGGTTTTGCCTATCATACTGTACTTTAAGACGTTCAATGTATCTCAGTACATTTATTTTCAGTTCAGACCTTAGTTAAGAATCTGAAAGAGGACAGGAGGTTCAAACAAAGGGTAAGATGTTACCTCTACCTAATGATGTGGCTCTGAATGTTCCAAGAGCAGAGGCTTTGGCTCTGCGTACTTCAGTGACAGTCTCTCCCAGGTCATCCCCATATCCTCTTCAAGCATGTTACATTTCTGACTGAGTCGTCTGTATAACATGAAGCAGACAGAAATGCCCATGTTTAGGTACTGGGCTGAGAGCTGGAGATCATGATTCAGTCCTTGCTTTGCCAAATAACCTTAGGTGAGTCATTTTGTGTCTTCAAAATAATGGAACTAATAATATTTTTTTCCTCACAAGTATATTTTAAGGTGGTATGTACTAAGTATTTATAGGTATTCAGTTATAAGAGTAATTTATGCAACTTACAACAAGTAATTACTTACACCAGTATTTTTTATTTGAACTGTGCTTTGTTTATACAATAATCGGTAGTAAAGAGTGATTAGTTACCTGAATATTATCACCAAAAGTTACAATTTCATAATACATTGTAAGCATTCTTGTTTTCTCTGATGAAAAAAGGTACAAAGCTATTAAATATTTAAGGACAAGACTAATTCATGTAGAAGCCAACGGAAAGGTTAGGCGTTTGATACATGGCAGAGGAGAGGAAGAATCTCTTACCATGAGAGAGAAGAAGAAGGAAGAATCTCTTACCATGAAAGAGACATCCCCAAATATCAAATCCTTTGGGTACTGACAGTCCTAAGAAGCCACATGGTGTTTTGTTTCTGAAGGATTTTCCAGGAAAACCCTTTGATTGGTTGGTTTGGTTAATACCAGTTTGTATTGTCTGAAATCTCTATTTTATGTTCTTTTGAGGTCTTTTTCACTCATAGGCAAACTAAAGCCAACACCTTCCAAGACAGAATGTCAGAAAATATTAGAGTAATATTTATCTAACAGTTTGATATTTCAATAGTAAGCTCACTTTGGTCTAGTTGTTTAGGCAGAGTTTTAAATTTTCTGTCATTGAGACTTTTTTAATTTTAAGACTTTTTCACGAGAGAAGAGACACCATCCATTTTACTAGTCTGCCATTTGATTCTAATGGATTCGCTTGGATCAAATAACTAAAAGGCAACTCTCAATTGCTGCACAGCTTTTGTACCTTTGTCTGTCTAAAACTGAAAAAGAGCTAAATCCCTTACCTTCCTTTACTGAAAAAATACCATCCTAATCATTGTATCGAGTAGTTTTTAGGACTATTGATCTATATACTAACGTTCCTGCTAACAGCTTTAGATTTTTTTTCTATAACCTGAAGGTAGAACCCAGCACTTCAGATCATCCTAAGTTCTTGCTAATTAATAAACTGTTGTATAACATGTGGTGAATATATATGTCAAGACTGTGGCCAGATAGTTTTACGCCAAAAAAATTCAAAAACTTTCAGTGACATATCATTGTGCATTATGGAAAGATTGTATGACTATGTGAAGTTCAGCTAATGAAAAGACATCTAAATAACTGTTCTGCCAAAATTACAGCCATCTTTAACTTAAAATAAGTAAGGTATATACATTTTTGTATCATTGTGCTAGTATAACTGACTAAAATAACTGTGTGTGAGAGAGACACATGTCCCATTGCCCATTTAACCTAAAGGGAATTGATTCAGTTGTGGGAGAATCTAATCTGACTTCATCAGGTTTAAGGCAGAAATAGCTTTTTGAATGCATGGAATGGTGACAGACATGCTGATGTAATCATATAACTGATAGCAAAGCATGAAGTCAGTACAAGGTTGATAAAGTGTGAAATGCTTTTTATTACCCACTGCTGATATTCTCCTGTAATCTGAGTTTAAAGCCTATGGTGTATGAGAATATCAATAATAGGCCATATAGTGGCTAAAAGAAATATATAAACCTTTTTTCTGTGTTTTATAGGTGTTGGGTGCTCCATATCTTCAGCTGCAATTACCAGTTTCTATTCCACTTCATACTTCTTTCTTGCTGCATGTCAGCTTTAGAGGTCCTTTTTCCTATTCTGTCACCACAGGCATCTGACAAATGTTTTTTCACAATAAAAATAATTAGCAGACCAATTAAGGAAGTCTTCCTTACCATATGCCCTGGTTTGGAAAGTTACCAGCACATCCTTCCCATACACTTCCCTCTGTTTTCCCCAGGCAAATAAAGGCATTATCCATTGGGACAACAAGGAAATCTGTGACATCAGTGAAATAAACTGTGTTTTAGGAGGTAAATTTGGCACACAGACAACAGAGGCATTTTTATTTTTATAATCTGGCAGTAACAAAATAAAGTTCTTCGTACAGAGGCATAAATCTTTCCCAGGGTGGCGGATGTGGTGCATCATTGCTACAACATATTGGAAAGAAGCACTTTTAGCATCTTGTGTGTGGGGGCAGGTGTCCCACTGAAGCAACTGCCTTATCTAATGAAGTTCCTCATTCTATAAACTGTACATATGAAATCCCAATGCCTGTCACAGCCTAAGAGGAGATTTGTGATTTTAATTCCTATCTATTTTCAAATTCAAGAGGAGGGTTTTATTTCTTTCTTGAGCTGTTACCTTTTCCTAATGAATTGTATTGCCCTGAGCACGAATATGAGCTAGGAAAAGTGCATTCAAAGCAAAATTAATAAAGCTAATCAATTTATCTCTTTTTTTTTTTTCAGTAAGTTTATTTATGGCCTCTTCTCAAAGCTACAGTTTTTAACAAAAATGTCATTACATTTTATTTTTACTATTACCAATCTTTTTATTTTATAATTTTTACTGTATTTTGGGGAAACCTCCGAAACAAAACAAACAAACAAACAAAAAAAAAACCCACCAAAAAAAGCTAAAGCCAAACATCATTAAAAACAAAAGCAGCCAATCAAAAAACGAAGTGGCAATATTTTAAATAAAAAGACCATAAAAAATGTGAGAAATGCATAGTTCAGAAAAATGTAAATGGCAAGGGCATACGCAGGGAAACTTTGTAACCGAGAAAACATCTTAATTGCACTCCTATGACACTGATAGGTGACATAAGCCACACCTCTTTCTTCTGGATAAGGACAGGGTGAAGCATATCTAACCTCTTTCAGTACAACTTGACCTCTTCTGTGCTCAAAACCTTTTCCCTTTTTTTCTCCCAGTGTATAACATGAAGATTGTATTTGCTGTTGCCGTAAACATTCCCATTTAAGGGTCTGCCTTTCAAGTACTGAAGTAGTGAAAGAATTTTATTCCAAGAGAATATATAAGGACTTAATCTTGACTGTAACCCCATTCTGATCCATCAGACTGAGTTCCTAATTTTTTTTTTCTAATGTTTAAAAAAGCACATCATGAGAGTGAAATAACAGCATGAAGTAGAGTTATTTTCAGCAGCTGGTTAGGATTTTTTGCATATACTATAAAGGATTCCCTGGTGTGGTTCTCAGAGGAGATTGTGCATTAAAAAAAACCTGCAAGACACAAGATAATGGCAAAGTGCGAAAAAAAAAAGACCGATGGAATGAGATGAAGCTGAGAATGGAAACAAACACTATTTTGCTAATTTGGCTTTTGAGGATTTCTACTTTCCATTTATCCAATGCTGGAGTTGAAGGATAAAAACTTCTATTGCATTGCATATATTTGCTTTGAAAAAAAAAAAGGAAGTATTTCATGTGCTGGAAGAGGATCCTAAACATAGGAGAAATAGATAACAAATTGGTGACAGCAGGTTACAAATTGGTGACAGCAGGTATGCTATCCTAACAGTGCAGATTTAACAAATCACATTTTATGTTCACTTATCTGGAGTAAGTGCTACCACTGTAAAAGAAATAAGTGAACCTTGCTCTTGTCCCATAGATTTCGAATTGTGTTGTGTACCTTGGAAATAATCCACTCTCAGTAAGTATTTTTTTCAGACCAGTGGTGCTCAAATCATGTTTCATCTTGTCTTTTACAATTCTAGCATGAATACTGGAGTGTAAGTTTACAAACTATCTGCCTTATAAAAATTACTAATATGAAAACATGGTTACAATATTTACTAGGAAGCACGTTTTTAAACTGTGTTGGCTTTGAAAAATCTTTTAAATTAAGTTCACATAAATTACTTGATTTTTTAAAATTCATAATTATTATAAGGGTTGTTTTACTGCTTGTGAAGATAAACAGGCTAAGAGCAATTGAAAATTAAATCTTGTCTACAGACCATGTGTAGCTCAAACTCCCTTAAAATTATTCTTCAGACTATAGACCTAGAAACAAAATTAGTCAGGTGACATGTGATTTTGTCTTGTTTATGTAAAAATAATTTTTTTAATATGCATTATCATCTGCAAAAAGTAAGGAATGATATTGCACCTTTTGCTAAGTGATTAATCTTTATACACCTAGTGAGTTATACTCCTGATTGTAGGATGGCTAGTATAATCTTATTGGTGAATCATTCCCTGTTTTTACCTCTATATATATTACACAAATAAAACTTTCAATAATGGTTTTTTAGCAGGTGGTATTGTAAAATAATAGATGCTACATTGTCTCTCTTCTCTGGAAATAGGAAAATGTATTCATGACTTATTTAAACCAGCCAATGCAGGATTCATCTTTGGATGAAAAAATCTGTTTGATGAGCCACTTAGACAAGACAGCTTCTATAACGAATTGTTGGGTCCTAGAATAATAGACTAGTTCAAGCTGAAAGGGACTGTTAAAGGTTAACTAGACCAAACCCTCTGTGATGAGCAGGGACAACTTCAACTAGATCAGGTTTCTTAGGCTTTTATTCAAGCTGACCTTGAATGCTTCCAGTGGATGTGGATAGGGTATCCACAACCTCTCTGGGCAACCCGTTCCAGTCTCTTACCACACTAACTGTAAGACAAACAAACAAAACCCTCCCAAAACAACAAAACCCAAAAAACTCCACTACCTAAACTGACCTTCTTTTAGATTTAAACCATCACCCCTTGTGTTCTCACAACAGGCCCTGAAAAAAGCCTGTTTTCATCTTTCTTATAGATCCTCTTCAAGCACTGAAAGGCCACAATAAGGTTTCCCCACAGTCTTCTCCAGGCTGCACAGCCCCAAGTCTCTCAGGTTTTCCTTATACAGGAGGTGGCTCCATCCTAGGATCAACATGAGTTGCTACTGCTGTTCCAGAATACATTCTAGCTTTTGTCTAGGGGTGTTGTTCTCTTTCATCTTTTCTTAGGGTAAAATGCAAAGGAGTCCCCAGATGAGATCTCAGTGAGGGTTATTCCAGCAGGCACAACGTGAAGCCCGGACACCAATGGAACCTCTGGTTCAGTAGAGCATCTTGCTGTTAGAACAGCGCTGAAACTGGTGTTTGCAAACAGCTATGCAGACCTATCTGTAAAACATCAATTATCTGTGAACAGAGCCGTTTCTTACATCGCCTCATGTGTATTTACACTGAGAACAGCAAGGTCTTGATGTCATTTGGGGCCACAGTGAAGTAGAACTGACAAATATTTGCAGTTGAGCCAATGCATTTACCTAAGTATCTCTGTTTCGGATTTGTCTTCACATTGTTCACAAAGAAGGTAAAGAAAAAGGGAAATTGTTTATACCTTTCCCCTCCATTATGTTGTCACTGTCAGACCCATCAAACTCCTGGAGATTTTAGGATTTAAAAAAGGATCTTCTAGTGCAGGAAGAAGTTATGAAATCAACTGTGCTTTGTCGGGGTTGCTGAGATTCTTTATTCGTTATGCACTTTTCAAGAGAATTATCAGCTGGTTTAATTGTAGCTTCTTGTCGCAGTGCATTTAATCAGGTAACCACTGTTAGCCTTGGAAGCATAGGGTGATTTAACTAAAGGTCTTAGAAGCAAGCAAAAGAGAGAACTGCATGATTATTCTGCAAATGGTTTGATCTCAGCTTCCATAAAAATTTAAAACTTTCAAGCTGCCTTCAAATAGTACGCATTAGTACTTAAATTATGATCTAAGGGGCTTTTCTTGTTTACTAGTTTCCAAGATATTTGGAAAATGGATTCCAAAGGGAAAAGTACTCATTTTTGTACATATTATACACCTACTATTCACTATATTTGGCACCTATCTACTTGGCAGACCAAATAAATCTGATTCCCTAATGCACATGTAAAAAACTAGGTAAGTGCTTTGTAATATTTTTAAAAGCATCATTAAAGTTAATCTGTATCTGTGCTCCTACTGCCGCATGAATCATGCTAAAAATGGTCTTCCTATTTCGCACTAATATATGCTAATGTCTGTGGAAGACTAGTCTTGTAAGAGTTGTCAAAACTTATGGTAGAAACACTTCATGTAACACTGAATTTAGCCTCCACTTTGGCATTCCTTGGACTTGTCCTCGGGGGCAGCATACCGTATTCTGTATTCCTACTGTGTATTAGCATCTTGAATGTTAATGCTAAGGTATACACCTCCAACACATTGCTAAAAATTTGTGCTGAAATAAACTGTCTCAATATCTTTCTTGTAGTGAGGGGCCAAAACTGAGCACAGGTTTTGAGTTGCAGCCTCACCAATGCCAGGTGCCGGGGAACCACTGTCCTGGTCCTGCTGGCCACACTATTTCTGACACAGACCAGGACGTCATTGGCCTTCTTGGCCACCTGGGCACACCATGGCTCGTGTTCAGCAGCTGTTCACCAGCACCCCCGGGTCCTGTTCCACTGAGCAGCTTTCCAGCCTCTCTTCCCCCAGTCTGTAGCACTGCCTGGGGTTGTTGTGGTCCAAGTGCAGAACTGGGCTTTATTGAACCTCATAGTACTGGCCAATCAATCAATCTACTACCCATCAATCCAGCCTGTCCAGATCCCTCTGCAGAGCCTCCATGTCCTACAGAAGATCAACATTCCCAACCATCCTGGTGTCATCTGTGAATTTACTGAGGGTGCACCCAATCCCCTTGTCCAGATCATTGATAAAGATATTAAACAGGACCCAATACTGTGCCCTGGGGAGTTTACTGAGTTTATGGATCCAATAACTGCATTATTGAATGTTTCCTATATATAAACTGTATAATTAGATGCAAGAAATTGTTTTTGAAAGCAATTCTAGCATTTTTTGTAATTCTTGTCAATAAACCAAGAGGGAATAGATTCCTTAAAATTATCTTAAATTCAAAACAGAGCCACTTTTACCTACAGGTTGGGTTAACAGTGCATGTTACATGGAGGGAAGAGGAAGAGAAGAGATATTTTTCAACCTTTAAAAAAGATCTAACATTACGGGAACACTAAAGATAGGGAAAAGTGAAATGGCAAAATTGTAAAGTAATACATAGCAATTTTTATTCTTCACAATGAGAAATTCCAACCAGTGATTATAAGAACAGGGAACTGAAGAGTGAGGTGACAGATTTAATTTAATGTAAACAACAGCATTGCAAAACACACGTGGAAGATTTTGCCCTTTAAAATGTGTCTTTCTGAAGTTATGCCATTCAGGACAAAAAATCCTTACAGAAACTGTTGACAAAACCTTTAAAAAACCCACTGAAAATACATTAGCTGTCTAAATAAAGACAAATTATTGAAAATTAAATACTGAAAATATTAAGGTAAACATGAAAAATATTATGTTCTCAATTTTTTTGTTTATCTTTGTTAAATTCACATATATCTGTGTACTCATAGGCACCAACTGAAAAAAATGAAATAATAAACCATAGAAATATATAGTACTGGGGGGACAAGCAAGAAAATTCTTACAAGCATGGAATATCAGAAGCTCTAGACAACAGAGCAGAAACAAAAATAGCACTTGTTTAGTTCGTATTGTTAGGAACTAATAATTTCCTAATAATAAATAACTAATCAATATTTTAAAGAATTTGAACATATTATCCTGTTTACTTTTTTCCTCTAATGAATACAGGCAACAAATTTTACAAGATAGCAATTACAAGTGATGAAAATAAGTAGCCTTTAGGACACAAAGCCGTGTTGTGAACACTGTTGCCACAAGGGATCAGTAAGAAGAGCTGCTTGGTGTGATTGTCAGAAAGCAAGCTCTTCTGTACAGCTAATAGAGAGGACTGTCACTTTTTACAAGGGCATGTGATGACAGGACAAGGGGGAATGGTTTCAGTCTGAAAGAGTAGGTTTGTATTAGATGATAGGAAAAAATTCTTTGCTGTTAGGGTGAAGAGGCACTGGCACAGGTTGCCCAGAGATGTGGCGCATGCCCCATCCCTCGAAGTGTACAGGCCAGGTTGGATGGAGCTATGAGCAACCTGGTTTAGTTAGAGGTGTCCCTGCCCAGGCCAGGGCCGTTGGAACTTGATGATCTTTAATGTCCCGTCCAACTCAGACCATTCTGTGATTCTTTGGCTGTGGAAAGGCTGCACAAGTTCATAGTGAAAGTTGAGGCTGTGAAAGCATTAGGACACAACTATAAAAATACAGTGAATCAATGGCTCCATCCATGCAATCACCAACTCTATAAAGCTCAACAAGAGAAAGTGGTGGATTCTGCACCTGGGGCAGAGCAATCCTGGGTATACTCCAGACTGGGAAACGAGAGGCTGGAAAGCAGCACCGTCGAAAGGGACCTGAGGGTCCTGGTAGATGGCAAGCTGAACATGAGTCAGCAGCGCCCTGGCAGCCAGGAGGGCCAAACGTGTCCTGGGGAGCACCAGGCGCAGCATCGCCAGCCGGGCAAGGGAGGGGATTGTCCCACTCTGCTCTGAGCTGGTACACCTTGAATATTGTGTGCAGTTTGGGGCACCACAGTGTAAGAAGGATATAAAGCTGTTAGAGAATGTCCGAAGGAGGGCAACAAAGATGGTGAAGGGCCTTGAGGGGAATCCCTCAAGTATGAGGAGTGGCTGAGGGCACTTGGTCTCTTCAGCCTGGAGGAGACTGAGGAGACATCTCATTGCAGTCTACAGCTTCCTTTGAGGGGAAGAGGAGGGGCAGACACTGATCTCTTTCCTATGGTGACCAGTGACAGGACCTGAGGGAATGGCCTGAAGTTGTGTCAGGGGAGTTTTAGGTTGGATATTAGAAAAGGTTTCATCATCTGAGGGTGGCTGGACACTGGAACAGACTCCCCAGAGAAGCAGTCACAGCACCAACCTGACAGAGTTCAAGAAGAGTTTGGAGAATACTCCTGAGCACATGGTGATCCTTGGAGATGGTGCTGTACAGAGGGAAAAAGGGGTTTGGTAGAAATAAAATTAATGGTGCCTTTGCTACTCTTGGCCTTGGCAACAATGGTACATTCACACATTAATAAACCAGTATTAAACTAATGGATTTTCTCTCTGAGACAGAACTGTTTTAAAGCCCTTACTCAGGAGTTCAAATACGAAAATGAATGAAGTAATACAATATATAGTACAAATTCTGAGAAAAATGACCTTTACTTGCCAGGCATTTTCTCTTGCCCATCTGCTGAAGGGGGACCAAAAAAAAAAAAAGCAAAACCAAGCGAAACCACCACTTTTTACCCAGCAGCCTGTGAAATCACATGACCATCAGGACATCTTTCATTTCTTTCTGACTGTTTCAGAATATCTCTTTTCTCACCACTCCTCTCTGTCATCTGTTTTCTCTAAAGAATTGTTTGGGATTCGGTCTGCAATAAGAGAACTGATACAACAACTGGATTAGGGATACCTACCAAGACGCGCTCAGAGACAAAATCAGGAGCTATTTCACAAGGATCCACCTAAGCTTGTTCTAATGGCTTGTTGAAAAGTAATGTCTCTTTCAAACTCCAGTGCACAAAAGAATTTCTGACAAAGATGATATTAATTAATTTTGGGTAACAACCATAAAAAGGGGTTTCTTTAATAATGCCTGAAAAATAAACACAGAGTTTTAAGTGAAACCAGGATTTCCAGTAGATCCCTCCTGGATTCTGTAAGATTTATTGCAATGTTCTGCCTGTACAGAGACGTTGTATGCTTTATTCAACAATATTCTGTTAAACAAGAGGTGATTTCATCTGGTTATTGTTTGCGGAGCTCTGAAAGTTTTGGTGCATTATCCTGAGTCTTATTAACTCAGTTTAAGGTAGTAAGGTACGCTTAAACACCTATGATAGCATCCGTATTTTTAACCAACCTCTGCCAAAGCAGTAGAATGTATCAAAAAATATATCTGGCAAAAATATTTAAATGCTGTAGAACTATTGCATTTTATATAACTTAGGCTTTTTCTACTGTAATCCAGGTAAATCTCTGTTCCCATCTTTCTATTCTAGTAATAACATTGTGATATCTCATAATCCATTGGTCATACTTGCAAAATTTAAAAAGCAGATTTTAATCTTTTTTTAATGAATTATTTTGCTATTCCAATTAGATAGTTAATTTCTCCATGCTAAAACATCATGTATATATAAATCTAGTTTAGCCAAGTCTTTTCTTTCCTCTCTTATCCAGCTCTACTTTCATTTAAATCATTATTTATTATCCAGCAGTAAAAGCTACTTTCATAATTGATTCAGATGATGAATCATCTGAATCAGGGTTTTTTCATGACATACCTCTCCTTCCATATCTTGCCTCCCAATAACTGAGAGCAGGGGTGTCATCATTCTTTTACATACTGTAAACAGTCAATAAAATGCCTTCATAAATCTGGCAAAATAAAATTAAACATTTGGAAACTGACTCTAACTACATTTGACGATGACCATAGGAAGTCTATTAAACTGTGGAAAGCAAAGGACTTACAATAGAATTTCACCATGTTTTGTGGATATGTTTCAAAACTGGTAAAAAAGCACCAAACCAACAACATTGCAGAGCTGCAAACGTGTTCAATATTTACATCAGGGGAAAAAATTCCAAACCTTCAGTCTAATTTTTAATTTCCTCTAAACTCTGTAAATAAGAAAAGACTCTGTTTTGTTACTTTATTTTTTGTAATTTAATAACTATTTGTTGTTGCTTCCATTCATTTAATTTCAACTCTTGTTTTGCAACTAAAAACAAAAATTTCACCTAGTTAAAAGAACATCAAAATGTCCTAATGGTACACTAGAGAGACACTGAAACAGACTCATTAAATTGTGGGTCTTTATTTTTCCCCTTCAGCTGGTGAGCTTACAGCTACATGTCTCTGTCAGCTTCTGTTCTGAGAAAGAACAAAACATACAGTAAATCTGCAGAGGGAATATTATGATAGCCAACTTATGCTATTTTGCCCTTGCTGCTTTTTTCATTGTCATCACTGCTGCATCTAGGTGTCTAAACACTCTGCACACCTTCTGCATCATACTTTTGTCAAAGGCAAGGATAGAGTGTTATTCGATACACTTTTCTGCTTTGACAGTGACCCCCAGTAACTAGACAATGACTGTTGGCATCCAATCAGCTTTACACTCTCTTAACTGTTACCATGTTTCCCTAGATTGCTAATGAGGATAGCATTGTGATCGTGACAATGCCTTAGTTAAGTCCTGATATATGCCATCTCATTCTTCCCCTCTCTTGTAGAAGACTTAATTAGCCATTTTACACATGCAAAGTCAGCATCTGACATACGCTTTGCATGGTTCTACTGATGTAAAGGTAGGACCCAGTGAGGGTTTAGACATGTTAAATTCATTCTGTGGAAATATGCATGTGCTTAGATAGGTGCTATGCCAATTTTGCAAACATCATTACTATACATATCTGCATCCCAGTGCTCTCTATCTGAATGCTCTACATTCTCCTGATAGGTACCATTGTGCTCTTTCAATCTTTCAAGAGAACCTTTCTCTGATTCACACTATTGGCAAAATATCTTTTCTTTCACCAGTCACACATGCTTTGCACAGACTATCAACACTTTGCCTTTTATACCAGCATCCTGGTTAGCATCCCCAGAAGCTCTGTTAGAGACAGATATTGTTTACTGTATTTTCCTCACATATCTTCACCCCTTTGGAGTAAGGCTCCTAGAGAGCAACCCCTACAAAACTGGCTAGATAATCTCACCAACGAACAGCAGATAAAATCCAGGCTCCACCTGTTGCTGAATCCATTTGCATGACTGGTAACACGTGTCAGATGTGGTCATTGGCCTCAAATGCATTAAAGTGAAGGTGCAGGCAAGATCGAGAGCTAATGGCTTAAAAGGAAGACCTGTAGGTATTATTAAGTGTGAGCAGGAAGGGCTGCTTCAGAAGGAAGAACTCTAATGAAAGGGTGGTTTTGTAGTTGCATACAAAGAGCTCAGAAACTAGACCAAAAAAAAGATGATTATAGAAAAAAGGATCATAGAAAAGAGAAGAGGAAGGCATAAGAGAAAGATAAAGACATGAAAGTGAAGAAGTATGGTTTACCACAAAATTGGCATGGAATTATTTCAGTGGTGGAAGTTTTTACAGTATTTTTGTCCATTTGTCTTTACAGTCACAGAAATTAACTCAGTAGTTTACTGGTAATTTCCTTAGCTTGCAGCTTTTGTTTTATAGTACCTGTCATTTACTGGTTCACTGACATATTAAAACTTGGTTCTTCAGTAATCCTACCAAATAAAATGCTTCAGTCTCCTATTTCAATATCTCCATACCTATACAATAGGGTTTTCCTGGTTTTTTATTAGTGTTTTTTCCTGGCCATGTTTTTAATGCAGTTTTATAAGCTGGCTCCAAATTTTTTTTTTTTTGGTAACCTTACTTTCCACTTCTTGCTATCCCCCTCTCTTTACATATGCGGAGCAGTAGTAGTTTTTCCAGGGTGGCTTCCATGTGTGGTGAAAGAGGTATTACACTGAACTATGTGGGATACTTAAAAGGAACAAAGAAAAGTCAAGAGGAAACACATATGAAGAAAAGAAAAAATGCTGAAGCACGAACACCATGTTATGAGACTGTGTTGAAAGGGGAAGAAAATAATATCATGATTGAAAAGGGAAAGAAATAACTAGGGAGTCCACAAGAAAGCTGAGATAGGTAGGAAAAAACCCCAAACCTTTATAAAATAGGCTATTGGTTATTATATATTAAAAAAAATTCCCATATTCCTAACCAGTTTTTCACTGGTCTCCCCACAAATATCTGGTGAAGGGTGTTAATATCACATAGACAGCTTGATTTATCAGTTATTATATGTTTCGCTTGGAATATAAGTCAAATTATATAATTCATAAAAGCTTTATCTCTGTAGTAATTGACAAGTCATCGACCATTCTCATGTTTTGACTTGCCATTCCTCCCTACTTCTCTGGTTTTAAAAAAAGTGTGAAAGTTGACCTAGTAAAAAATCTGGTGTTCACCTGTTTATCAATTGATAGCATGAAACTTTACACTAAATTTTAAGGAATAAGCTTTCATGAGTGCTTTATCAGTGCAGCAAGACAGTATCATCTAATCTCTATTATTGGAGTTAGAAATTGTTTGCAATTACTGTAAATTTGTTTTTGAAAAATTTAATCATTGTTGATCAACAAAATGGAAGAAAGACATGCAAGAGAATATATAATTCAGAAGTGAAAAATATGAAATTCAGAGGAAGAAAACTTGTCAGCATGATCTCTCCAGTCCTTTGAGATAATTACTCTAAATTTTCCTTATTAGAAATATTTATTTCTATTGATACCATTTCTTACTTGAGTAATCTCTGTCCATGTAATAAACTATCTGAACAAATAAAATTATGAAGAAATGCTTCTTTCCTTTTTCTTTCACTCACTTTCTTTGCTTCTTGTCCTCAGCTCAGGTTGAGAGTGTCTCAATGTATCACTTTTTCTACTCCTATGCAGTAATTAAAAAAAAAAAAGTTGGAATGCAGAAATAGAAGCAGCCTTTTCATTAAGAATGGACTGTTTTCCAGACAGCCTAACCGTTCTTGTTTCTGCATCCCTCCTCTCTCCATGCAATGACAGCCACCTGTGATCAAGTAGATTTTGAAGAGGTTATGAATAGCCTCTCCCTACCAGAGAACAATAATGAAGAAGAAAAATAGGCAGAAAAAATCCTGCATTATGAGTTCTAACTGACACGGCGTATCTGCCAAAATGACCTCAGATCTCAACAGAAATGTTAGGAAAAAATGTGTGGATCAGTAAGCTAATGAGTTTTCCTCTAATAATAATGAAAACAGAAATGTTTTGTTCTGGGTTTTCCCTTCTGTTTATTTCTGTGTTGGCCTTAAGCATCTTTCAGGACACCAAGTTATTTCACCATTCCTAAGGGAAAAACGATTCAGGAGGTGATTGATGGAGTTAATGGAATCTCACTTCTCCTCAGATGCCTGAAAACAAGTTATCCTCAAAATTGATTTGCTGTTTCTTGTAGCCATAGATCACACACTGAAAGTATCGCTGAAACAGAGTATTACATAAATTCTTAAACTAGTCAAAATCTGAAGTGGTAAATCCACTCAGATGCGTGCAGAATTTGCCATCACAGTTTAAATTCAGTTTAATTTTGTAAGTGAAAAGAAAGGTATTTAAGTCTGTCTAAAATCAACATAAAAGGCAAAGTATGTCTGATGGTGAGCTGAAAAATTTCTATATAGCATTTGCTTAGATCTTGGCTAGCTCAGTTATCTCTGCACTATACACTATCACAGACTAGAGGTACATCCAATGTGAGCAGCAGCTGCAGGAGACATCAAATCTTGTTGCTAGGGACAAAATTCTCTGCATGTCTGTAGTGTAAGGAAGGAAGGAAGGAGGATAGACTGGGGTGGGAAACTACTTTCACAAGAAGAAGAGCTGTAAATATTTTTGGAGCATCTGATGATCCAGAGGTTTATTGAGCTCATAAAACAGCTGTAGATCCTTCCTTATTTTAAGTCAGTCAAAAAAATTCTACTAATATTTTAAACTACTCTTCTGTGTTCCTGGTGTTATCTTTTGGAAGTTTGTTCTAAAGCTACTGCCTGGTGCCTTTCAGCTCTTTTAGGATTTCTGCCTCTAAACTGCCCTGCATTCTGTTGTTCTTCCTCAAAATGAAGATGACAAAAAAGAGAAAGAAATAGCACATGGCCATTCTGAAATGATGTCTAATGTGCTTGCCTTGCTGGCCTTGAAAATTTTAGTTAGAATTTTTCATATTATTATATCTGTTTAAAAATAAAAAGATTTATTAGAGCTATTACCTACATTCTATCTGAAAGTAATATCCTGTAATTAAATATTACACTTCAAAGATTTTCTGAAACAATATTATGAGTTTACATCGTGACCTTCTTCCCTTAGTTTGTATCCTTTCTCTGTTTGATTCTCTTTGTGAAGATAAGAGATATTTGTGAAGCTTTTTAACTTGTATTTAGTCCACACAGTTCACGAAAGAGGGGTGGAAATTTGAGTAATCTGCAAATTTGAATGAAGAGATAATCCAAGACTGATCCAGAATCACGGAGTTCTTATTCAGTAGTTTCTAGCACTCCCTGTTGAATAGATAATGATTTATCACACACAAAAGTGACTTATCACACAATCTTATATTAGTTTCATGGACTTATTAGAACAAATCACAGTTTTTCTGACACATAAGCAAAAAAAAAAAAATAGAAATGGCATTAAATATTCAGAATAAACTGTCTCATTAACGAACTAATGAGGAATGAATTCTACATACCCCATGACAACTGTTCTTTTCTGCTTTCCTTTTTCTGCACTCTTTACTAGCCAATTTCATGAAGACCTCTTTCTGACTTTGAGTGTTCTTCCCAAAGACAGACCTACTCCTCAAGATTTCTGCTACTAAAACAAGCAAAGTATTGTCTGTGGTTGTGCGCAAAATTTGCTTAGCAACTTTTTAGACTGCATCTTATGCCTGCTCTTTCTCTAATAAATGCGAAGTCATTTTACTTTGCACCAGTATCAAAGTTTTGCCTAGTGGCAAACTGTTCTCCATCAAACTGCCTCTCAGAAAAAATTCAAACAAATGAAAGAACAGAAAACTAAGTTGTATAGGAAAAAGTGCTAAACAATGAGAAGAGGAAACTAAGATTTATTGTCTGGTGAATCCAAAGGGAGAAAAAAGAAAAAAAAATGGTCGTTTGGGCATGGTCAAGTCTCTTTGACATGTTTATGTCTAGGAAAGAGATGGAGAAAAATGAGTCAGAAATCTGATATTGGGGGTTTTTTTGTTTGTTGGTTTTGGGTTTTTTTAATGGGATATGTATCTGTATGAATGCAGTTATTCACCACATGTCACACCATGAATGTTGTTCAAGCAAAATACCTCAACGAACTTTGATAAACATGTGAATTCTAAGGCACTGACTTCTTCAAAGTATTCATAAAGCAGAATTCCCAAAGCAGGGATAGTTAGTCACTCATTGGGGGAAAATAAAAAGCTTGAATAAGAGCCAGTTGGGACATAAACATAGAAGCTACTGTATCCTCAGTGGAAAACTGTGTGTGTGAAATTGTTATGAATGCTATATCATGGCAGCAGGCATTTATCAACGGTACTGCTTTTCATTTGGGAGTATGAGACTAGATGCTAGTCTTACCTCTAAATCCAGACATGGAAAATTTATCCTTAATTAGCACAACCCACCAACTGAAAGAAATCCTGCATAAAATCCTGCAAATGCTTTTCATACCCTCCCTTATGGCTTTATTGTGGATTTTTATTTTTTTTTTTCCCCAGCAGCTTCCCTTTCAGCGACCAGCAGCCACAGCAGCAGCACAGCTTGAAATGAAATCAACAGCCAGAGGACCTCAGGATCGCAACAATAGATACCACTGACGTGTCAATGCTTCCAGGTATAAAACAAACACTACCTACTCCCATTTACATTTACAGGATAAAAGTATTCACATTTTGTTTCGTTCTCAAGGAGGGTGTTACTCAAGCAAGTAGTGCAATACACGGACAGACCCTTTCCCCAGATTTCTTATTTTTCTTGTGTAAAAAGTGGTGTCGTTCTCAGTAAAAAGATTCTTGAAGTTTAATGCTTTCCATTCATTAGACTGAAGTACTGTCTCCTGTACCCTACAGGGAAACCAATTCATTAGTAGAAACACAAGTTTGCCATCTTTAACTGCACCTCCAGGCACCTTGCAAATAATTTATGAGGTAGTGAGAAATTTGACAATCAAAAAAGAATGGAAATTCACAAGGCAGACTTGTAGGAAAAGAAATCTTAGTAAATGTATTTCACTTCTATTAGGGTTTAAAAACAGTGTCCAAATTCCTCACTCAGCAATGGAGCAGCATGTTTTCAGTAACGTTTGATAGTTTTTTGTAATATGAAAAATTTTGGCTTCACTAGGTCAAATTAATCTTCATCTTACCACTTGATATCACAGCTAGACAATATGATGGTCCACAGACAACTCGGAAATATTAATTTCTTTTTTTTTGTATTCTGCATTAGAAATTCAGAAGCATTTCTTAGGCTTTGATGAACAGAAACTTTAAATCCTTACTTGAGAGAACCACAATACTCAATTGCTGAAATTCTGAAATACCAAAAAGCCTGAGTGAAGATAAAACATGAAACAACTTAAAAATTAAAATAAGATGTCCAGCTTACAAACCAGAAGTCTTTCTCTTTGCGCTCTAACTGTTTAGAAAATCACTTTCTGTAGTGCCTGGGAAAAAGGGTTCCATACACATGCATGAGTCAGGTGTTCAGGAAATACCTTTCTATCAATTCAGGTAGAAGAGACAGTTCTTCAGAAAGAACTCAATTCCAGCTCAAGAGCTGAAGATTTTTTTTCCCAGTGGAAATGTTTTTTCTCTACATAACATGTCCAGAAAGACCATCTCTTTCTCAGGCACAATTATAATAGTTTTCCCCAGTGGGAAAAGACACCCACATGCTGCCATGCCCAGAGGGCAACAGCAAAATTGTCAAAGCTTAGCTCTGAGTGAGATAATGACAATGAGGTGACAATGGAAGGAAGGGAAATGATTCTTGTTGTTCAGATTTTCTTCATGTTCTCACAAATTATTAGGAAATTAAACTTTGGAACAAACATAAACATAGGTTATCAAGAAGACAATATTATCTCTCATAAATTTAATAAATCATCTAAAGAAGATAAAAGAACTTTTACCTTCCAATAATTCTTATCAAGTCTTCAAAGAATATTAAATTCTTTTATGAGGTGCTGTATATTTATCATTGCACAAAACAAAACTTACTGTTTACAATAAGGAAGCTTTTCTGATTGGGCAACAATCACCTTACATCATCAGTTAAAAATCCTTAGAGTCTTATTTAAAAAGTACAGCTGCATGTATCAATCAAATCAAAGAACTCACAGATGTTATACATGGATATAAGAATGACAGACTTTTCATTCTGGCAAGTCTTAGCTATGCTGGGAGAGAAAAATCTCACAAAAATTTCTTCAGAGAACAAGAACTATAGTTTGCTACATCCCTGTCACACTTCAACCTTAAACAAGAAACCAGAAAGAAGTTCTGACATGATGACTCATGGTTCCCCGAGTCCAGTTGGCCATCAGGATGTGCAGAGATAATTGTCACTTTCAGTAAAATTTTTCGAAGTTTCTTGAAGGAAATGTAGCTGAATCAACTTTCAGCTACACTGAAAGCTGACTTTCACTCTTCCTTCCTGTATCTTCCTTTCCAGTGTTTTCTTTGATTTGATAAAATAAAAAAGTTAAATCAAAATATCAATAATTACAATTTTCCTATTTCAAGTCAGAAGGACAGGAATATGTTTCACTGGCCATTGAGTACATCCATAAAGGAAATATCTAATTGTAGTAGTCTCTGCAGGTCCAGTTGCCAGATTGAATGGATCAGGACGTTTCTTCCCATAGTTAATTTGGTTTAGGAACACCTACACTGTAATATTTAGTGAGACAAATGATACTCATCTTTTTATTTAGTGATTACTCATAAATATAATTAAGCTTTAATTAATGGCAAAATATGTAAGAGTATATGTAGAGAGAGAGAATCTTTCTTATATCTCTCTGCTTTGTTCTCTCTCCTTTTTTTTCTGATTAGTTTTTCATATTCTGTTATACTAAATATGCATCAGCTTTTGAAAGTAATAGAGTATTTAGAAGCTGTGAGCCTTAGATCAGCCCTGGAGTTCCTGCAGATATCAGGAGATTGGAAGAAACATATTTTTTCTACTTTATACTACCCACTTAAAAAAAAAATACTATTTCTTGAGCATAATGGATAGACTGCAATGATTTACAAGGAAATAATTTCACTGAGGGACTTTGGGTTGGTGGTATCATATAACACAAGAACAAAAGTCTGATTGGTTTATGATATCACTGGGAAACTGAAAGGAAATTAATTCTGTTTAACTCACTACCTGTCAACTCCTTTGTTGTTGTTGTTTGTAATATATGTACCAAACACTGTGTTTTAAGTCTGGAGATATTTCAAGCTGCTAAAACATTTATTAGTTTAATAATAATGTTAGAAATGATTGAAATGCTATTAATGTTTAAAATGGAACATAGAAACTTCTGGGTTTGGTGTTCAAACAAAAACCATTTTGTCAACAGTTTCTGAAAGAGCCAGGTAACCTGAAGCATGTTAATCAAGACAACCTGCTATGCTAAGGTTTTGTTGATAGGTTTGGACTTTCTGAAATCAGAAAGATAGGTTAAAATACAGTATTAAACAAAGATTATAATAAAAGTGATGTACTACCCCTGCCCAGCTGTTACCCATCTCCTGCACAATCGCACAAAACAGAAATCTGATAACAAGGGGAAAATGGCTTTGGGGAGCTTAGGATGAGAAAACAATGAAAGCTCTGTGGTTCCACCAAGTAATTGCCTACTGTATCTATACATCACATAATCATGGTGGGGCAAGTATTTCTGATTACTTCCTTAACCTAATGCCTTCTAGAGTTGAGAGGGAATAAGATTTAATGACTTACACAAGCATGCCTTGTTCCCTGATCAGCATCACCATTCCCAGGTGACTAGCTACTCTTTCTCTTGCCTGCCCTTACACTGAAAGCTGACCTCCTCTCCAGGTGGCTCAGTTTAGCTAGTACTTCCACTTCCCAGGACGATACTTACAGTTTCCTTAGACCAAAACATTAGTTTATAACCAGATTTTAAGGCCTTTGTTGTCAAAAGAAAGAAGAAGTAGACTGCTGTTGAAATGCAGGCAGTAGTTAAAAGGCAGCCTTTGGGTAAGGATGTGCATCCCAACAGCTTAACTGGAGCCTTTGAGAAGATATTAAGCATAGTATGTGCAAATATCTAGTGGCTTATAAGCCTTCAGGTTATAGTAAATCTATGAATGACCACAATACTTGTGTCACAGCATCACTTTTTATTTTCTCAAAAACTCTCCTTCCAACAAATGCCGCCATCTTCCATTGCTTTCTCACAAGGCTTTTTTTTGATTGATGGTCATGTATTTCTGACTTGTCTCTGACACACCAGCTATTTCTCTCCTGTCTGTAAGCGTATTAATACAGTGGACACTGTGGCAGAAACTGTTTTAACCTTTGTGAGAAGACATCACTGTTTTGTGATAAACATGAGTGGGACTCATTGCTGTCGCAGATTAAAAATAGCAGCAACATTTTGGTCTTTCTTTTTGGCTCCAAAGCAGGTCTGCTCAATCACTTATACTTCTTGACTAAAGCTGGGACAATTTGCTTCTCCAGTATTCGATTCCCTTCTGGTGCCTGCACAGGGAAGGGAGTTTTGATGTCTGGACAGGAGGCAGGCTGGCAATTACCATGCCCAGCCAGTAACCTCCCTAACTGCATTGCCTCCTCCTCCAGCTCAGACATTCAACAAAGTTATGGTGACAAACACAAGGGAGGCAACAGAAGGGGGAAGGGAAAGAACCTCCCACTGGTTGGATTAGTAATTGCATTTTCCATGTCACTGCTGGATTCTGGTGTGTGAGAGAAGGGGAAAGACTTAGGTATAAGCTGAAGTGCACTGAAAAGATGTATCTCCTCCTGGTATTTGAACTAGGTGAAAAAAAAAACGGCCAAAAAGATGATCTTAAATACTTTTAATTTAATCCTTTCCAGTTCACCCTTCTCACATTTCTTATTAATTGTTTTTTCATATTAAAACAAATATATCACAAAACAGGAGAAAAAGGGTAAATAAAACATACTTTTGCCTTTATCAGAAAAAACTATTTTTAAAATTCTGAGGATTATGAAAATGTTATTTCACTCAATGTTTCTCACCACGTGATGCATCTTTAAAATTTCTACTGAGCTGAAAGTAAAGGATATTTTTATGTAATATAGAAATTTTGTGGTGATATTTCAATAACACTTGATAGCAATAAAACAAACAAGTACAACTAACTTCACACACAGCAAAGTTACACAAATATTTTATGGCTCACGCTACCTCTAGTCACTGCAGAAATGACCATCCATCTTCCTGAGACTGGTTTTTAAGCGTTTTACATGAAAAAATTTCCTGCAATATTCTTCTTTCTCCTTTGTGGGACTGATCACCTTCTCAGACCAGTAAAAGCCTGTTTTGTCCAACATGTGTTTAAATCTTATCCCTCTAAATATTTAAAATACCATTACTGCAAAGCCATCTTGTGGGAGCTCTGCAAGCTTCATCATCTTAAAATTTTTATCCCAAAATAGTAGTGAAATTAAATAAAATTATAGTCCAGAATGTGTATTCCTTGAAAGATCTAAATGTTTTTTCAGTTATCCACCAGAAAATGAGATTTAAAAAAATACTTTCAGTGTTGAGTTTGTATTTTGAAGTATTCATTTGCACTATTTCAGTTTGAGCCAGATTGAGATTCTGCCAGGTCTTTACCCAGTGATAGTTATCAATAAACTAGGCAGAGATGGAAGAGAGCACTGCTCTGAACTTGGAAAAACTGCCATCCAGGGTGATTTATCATATGCATAAAAGCCATAAAAAGACTGAATGATCTTTCTAAATGGCATAATATATTATACCAGTATTGAATAACAGAGAAGCTGAGATAAGAACCTTGTGATACAGCAAAAAGTAATGGAAGAGACTTAGATACAAAATATGCTCACTGCAAAAACCCACAAATTTCTATAGTGAAGTAAAAAAAGGAAAATTATAAATTAACTTAAAAGACAGAAGGAATGGCCTCAGAAGCAGGAAAAAAAAATCTTATTTATGAAGTGAAAAGCCATTCTTTGCTTAAACGTGTCTGATTGTCAGTTCTGAGTAATGCAGCTATGCCCATTATTTCAGGGGTGAGAATGATGGACAGCAAAAATTTTCTATTGTCATAAAATTCTGGCACTGGTATATGGCTGGTTTTGTATCTGGGATATATTTTGCTTCTCAGAAATATTTCTGTCTTTATTTTAAAAATATTTTTTCAATTGTTATTGATAGGAAAGTAGTAAAAATACTCCTGGAGTAATCTCTTTTTGCCTTAAAACACAATATAGAGAGAACCATTATCATAGACTATGAAAGCGAAATGTTTCATTCACTAGGACTGACAATATTGGAAGGAATGCTTATTTCTGTACTGACTATATTCATGTTCCCTCTTCTTGCATTGCCAGCATTTTTTCTGACTGTTATCTCTGTCCCTAAGCAAATGACCATGAATGGAATTACAGACCGGGTTAGTAGTGACTTTGGGAAGAGGGGCATTCATCAGACTCCAGAGACCAGATATTGCATTGAAGATTTCCAGTCAAAGTGCTCTAGGTTTCTAGATGAAGGTGGATAGGAGGAGAATACTGTGAAAGTGATTGAATGATTAGTTGATTGATTATGGTATTGCTGTGTAGTCCAGTCTATGAAAGAAAAATGTATGATGTGTACCTATATTTAACAACTCCAATGAAACTCTCTTGCAAATTACAATGATTCCATATAATTCAAAAGATAACATTCTGGTTTGCAGTTGAAATAATTCTCCAAAACATTGTTTGAAAGACATAAAAAAGCACAGTTTCAAATAAATTCTAAGCAGGATTATTTTCTTCCTCAGATCTTGGGACATACCTTTCCAGAGACATTGCTAAGCACCCGGTTTTTACCCTCCAAGAGTAATCAAATTCCATTAATCCATTGTTTTACTTGGGAAACCTAATTTCAGTACCCTTGAAATGTTAAAGTAGACCTGCCACTCAAAGGTAATTGAATCCTTCTGAGATGTTGCAAAGAACTGTAATTGGACCTTTGAGATGGCAGCAGAAACTTTAATCTGGGCTTAAATATGCAGATATAATATGTTTGGGACAACTTTATACTTTTTTGTCTCTGGTATCCCCTCTGTGACGATTCCTATTTTCTCAGTGGTTTACATTCCACAATATCGGAATTTTTTTCCTTAGAATCTTTGCTTTGCAAAACTAATGTTTTTTTAAAATCAAACACAGACCCCTTTTGCAAATTTTGCAGTTTGAATCCAACTCTAGCCAAAAATATCTAAATAGGCTTAGGCCAATTGATATTTATATTCATCTGTATTTCTTCTTCATTGAAATTTTGCGAAATAATATCAAAACATTTCTTTATAGCATCAGTTTTGTTCTGACAGTGCAAGTATGTTCAGACTAAGGTAACTGAAGGAGGCTGAAGGACAGTCACTCTCATGAAAGCCACAGAGCTGCCCCCACAAACTCTTATGGAATGAACTGTTCAGGTTTTTCAGTGCTCTATGCTGTAACAGCAAAATAAAATGCCCAGAAATGAGCAGTGTAGGATAAGAACTGGGTAAAGTTGATATGGAAAAATGCTTGCCTAAAGATAAATAGCAGAACGAAAGTTATTTTTTTCACTAGCTGGGTAAAACCTTAGGGAAGTCAACTGGTTGCACAGAATGAAGAAAAGCAGAGAGGGCAAAGCAGAGCTGATAAACTGCTGCTTTCAACAGAAGATAAATGACCGTGATGGCCTGGCTTCCACGTTTATGAGAGGAGCCATTTTTATCTTAACAAGGAATGCAGACTTTACATTTCTGTTTTCAGCTTTATTTTTATGAAATCTGATTTTCCCTTTGAACAATTTAGACTTAAATAAAAGGATTCTTTTGCAGAATTTTCTTCTTTGTTTTTACAGTAATCCACAACACATCACATTGAGTAATACTTAATTAGAACGTTTGTGTTCAGTATAATGTTCTAAATTTCACAGAGTAAAAGATTTGAATTTATTTTTTACTTGTAGACACCTATCATTCATCTCGATTTGCAGGACCACTTTTAGAAAAGATGGTCAAAAAAAGTACCGAAAGTATACAGTGGACCCAAAGTATATAAAGGACCCAAAGTATACAATGTTTCCTAGCAAGGAATCACAACAAGAAAGAGGTTAAGAATGAATAAGAAGAGTTAAATACTAGTTTACATCTCAAGGCTGGCATTGCATAACAGCCACTTCCATTTCTGTAGTAGCTTCCACTTCAACACATTATCAAGAGAATTTTTGTTACCCCAGGCTCCATTTCACACTCATTAACACCTCCTTCCAGTCATCATTAGAATTCATTACAGAGGAGTTTAAACCTATTCAGAAATTTTCTGTGTTGAAATGATCCATGCTGACTTTGTGGCTTCCTTCCAGAAGAGACTCACAGTCTGTCTGGACAGCCCCAATATAAACCCAGAACATGTCAAAAGGAAGTTAAAGGATTTCTCTGAATTTTCTCTTCCTTGTCTTCTTTGACCATGAGCAGACTCCCTCCCGCTTTTTCAAACCAGATCTCTTTTACCATGTGCCCTAAAACCCCTTCTCAGCTGCTGCCAAATACACGATGTACTTTGGTTTTGTTTCCTTGGGTTTTGCTCAGGTAAGTCCTGCTCCTCAGTCAGATAAAGCACTGTGGGATGTGCACCTGAGTTCTGTCTCCCTGCTGTGCTTGATGTTTTTCTGGCTACAAATCCTGTCTTCCAGAAGCGCCGTGTCTGAGTTACAAGCTTTCCCCAGTGTTTCCTTTTCTTTTCTTATTTTTTCTTATTTTTTGTCCCTGTGCCCCGAACTCACACATTGCAGTTCTTTTTCTCTAATCTGATTTACAAAAAGATATATGAACCTGAGATAGATTAGGCTGAAATGCAAGTTTGTCTCAACAGACCAAGACCAGGTTCATGGATGGTTGGGTTCCTAGTTTGCAAAAATGCATAAAAGATGGTTGCTCTTGTTTGGTTTCCAAGAGAAATCCACTCCCCTATGTTACCTTCACATACTGACCACTTCTATAATTCTTAAACCAGTTAAATACACAAGGTTAAATATTTACTGAGTTAAGAGAAGGATAATATGGAATTTTCAATTTTGTAAGTGGATAAAGAAGATAATTCCTATTGTTATTACGACTGGGTAACTGAATATACTGTGTTTTAGAGAAATAATAGTTCATAGTAACTATAGTTAGGACCATTTTGTTGTAGTAGTGTCAACAAGGCCTCCTCAGGGCAGAACAATCCTTGCATCTTAAAATTCTCTGTTGTCAAAACAGACTTCAAAAATAAAAAGACAATCCTATGTAGGAATTGTGATTATTTTGCCATACGTCTGTGCCTTTCAGAGAAAAGGGTTTGGATATCTGTAGTCATCAAAAGAGGGGAAAAAAGTAATGGTAGAAATTAAGTCAATAAGAACCTTAATGCCCACTCCACTGGACTAATAGCTGAATCTTCAGTAGTAATAGAAACAATTATCTTTATGAAGCCCAGGGTTGCATTGTTGCCACTGTTGTACTATAGCTACAGTACAAGGAATTAGTGTACTGCAGTAAAAATTCAAGTGGATTATAATAGATAACAACATTTGCAAGCACCATAGTTACAAAATGTTATAATACTTTCTACACTTCATACTCTGCACATGCATTGCTTTAGGTGATAGATACTGGCAGAAAAAATAGTGAAGGGAAACGTTACACATGAGGAACACACATATCTGCATAGAAAATTTTTGCTAAGATGGAAGCAGGAGAGAGGATTTTTTCAGTTTAGCACCCATTTCCTATAGATTTCCTTCCTCCTTAAAAAGAACACAAAAGAACAGATCACAGAAGTCAGTTTGTTTCCCCCAGAAGGAAAAATAAACTTTTACTTAGAACGATTATGTTTGTATAAGCAAGGCTGTTTGAAAATTTAACTTTGTTCTTCAGGCTGTATCCTGGACTTTAATGTTCCTCATTTTAGCTAGTGTGGAGCAAGAGAATCCAGTACTTCTTGTGCCATCTCTAAGCTCAAAAAATTTCATGTTCTTCTCTAGGACACAATAGTTAATCTTCCCGCTTTTAGGTCTTCTGTAATGGAATGCAAATCTCACTCGATCCACTTCTATCTAGTTGGACTAGATAGTGAATTGTTCTCTAGTCTGTTCTTCTTCCATAAAAATGGCTTGAAATAAGGTTGTGATTTATCTGCAGTAGATACCTATAGGCATCTTCCGAGTACTTGCCTTCACATAGGCGATGTCTTTATATCAATCATGGTGACATTACCATTATGAAGTAACCCCCTTCAGTTAGCACACTGAAGGGGCTACCCACATGACCTGACATTTGCTGATGTACTGCCTTCGGGGTAAGGATGCCTGTCAAGATAGTAAGCAATACATATACTGTCTCAAAAGCAGAATGAATAGGGAAGAAGTACTTGACTTACCCACAGGCTTCTGTACATTACCTTGTTTGGGAAATATTTCTTTGTCAGTAGCATAGTGTCCCTAAGCAACTTGTCACAGGAAAAAAAAAAAAGCGGGGGAGGGGGCAAACAGATAGGTATGATTCATCTAGCACGGAATGCTTTTAATGAAAGTATTGTGCCTCTAAATGGGTGCTATCCATTATCTACTCTTTTAAGAGGATGAAAAATCATGTTACTCTCACCCAGTGTGTGCCAAACAAAGGCACAATAAAACTGGCATTGAAATACACGAGCTCTTTGACAATAATATTAGTCACATATTATAACCTGACCTTTCTGCTGGCAGGGACATTCACTAGGGTGTTATAAGAGGGCAAGAATTTTCACTAGTATGAAAATTCATTATAATAGTCATGCAATAAAGAAACATCATTCTCTCCTGACTGACAATTTTTCTTCTCTCCACGTTATCTTCAGTGTTCATGTCTGCTCCCAAATGTTAAAAAATATCCCATAAAGTTTCTTCAGTACTGAAGGAATTGCTGGCATAAACACAAGCTGGTAAGTTGCTCACCATGGCTACTGCTGGTCTTACTGCTGGTCAGTACTCACAGAGACTGCTTATAAGTAAACCTAATCAAGATGAAATTTAAAAGCTCTATCACTTATGGTCATAGTTTTAGGAGACACTAGATTTAAGAAATATACTTCAGGAAAAACGCTGCTGTGGAAAGGGACCTGGGGATCCTGGTCAATGGAAAGTTGAATATAACTCAGCAGTGTGCCTCAACAGCCAGTCAAGGGAGGGGATTGTCCCTCTCTGCTCTGCACTGGGGTGGCCTCACCTTGAATATTGTGTGCAGTTTTGGGAACCAGAATATAAGAATGAAATAAAGCTGTTAGAGAGTGTCCAAAGGAGGGCAACTAAGATGGTGAAGGGCCTTGACGGGAAGTCTTTTGAGGAGCAGCTGAGGTCACTTGGTCTCTTCAGCCTGGAGGAGCCTGAGGGGAGACCTCATAGCAATCTATAACTTCATCGTGAGGGGAAGAGGAGAGGCAGACTGTGGTGACCAGTGACAGGACCCAAGGGAATGGCCTGAAGTTGTGTCAGGGGAGGTTAAGACTGAACATTAGAAAAAGACTCTTCATCTGAGGGTGGTTGGACACTGGAATTGGCACCCCAGAGATGTGGTCACAACACCAATCTGACAGTTCTGGAAGTGTTTGGACTATACCCTTAGGCACATGTTGTGATTCTTAGGGATGGTGCTGTGCAGGGTCAGGAGTTGGACTCCTTGTGGGTCCCTTCCAACTCAGCTTATTCTGTGATTTTGTGATTCTGTGAATATGAATTAGTGTGATACAAATTCAGAAAAATTTGAATAGGGAAGTGATCACTCACCTGGACTCAGCACTGGCGACACCTTACCTCAAGTACTGTGTCCGCTTCTGGGCCTCTCAATTCAGGAAAGACATTGAGGTGGTGGAAGAAGTCCAGAGAAGGACAACAGAGCTGATGAAGGGTCTAGAAAGTCATATGAGGGGTAACTGTGGGAGCTGGGGTTGTTTAGCCTAGAATAGAGCAGGCTGAGGGGGGGCCTTATCATTCTCTATGACTTCCGAAAGGAGATTGTAGCCAGATGGGGATTGGCCTCTTCTCTTGGGCAACCAGCGACAGGGCAAGAGGAAATGGCCTCAGGCTGTGCCAGGGGAGGTTCAGGTCGGACATCAGGAAGAATTTCTTCATTGAAAGGGTTGTCAAATTTTGGAACAAGCTGCCCAGGGAGGCGATGGAGTCACCATCCCTGGAAGAGTTCAAGGTACGACTGGAACTGGCAATTAGTGCTATGTTTTTGTTGACATGCTGGTGATCAAATGTTGGACTTGATGACCTTGAAGATCTTTTTCAACTTTAATGATTCCATGATTTTAAACCTCTTTCTCTTGCTGAGACAACTGCAATTTGTTATTTACCTGTATTACTTCTAGATAACATTTCCTAAATTAACTTAATGGATTTGTTGCTGCAAAAAATCCAGCCAATCCAGCCAAGACATAATGATCCATAAATGAGGAAAAAAGAGTAGTACGGCGGTGTTCACCTCTGTTTGCTTCTTTAAAGGAAGTTAACATGTCTTCTGCAAACTCTCACACCAGGTGCTGGAGGTCCACATTGCATTTGCACATGGTACATGTGAATTTGTAAATAGAAAGAGAAAACTGAAGTTTGCAGGGCATATTCTGTTATATGAAATATAGAAAAGGTATCCTCAGTGGTCAGGGCTAGTGATTGAAGACAATATTCCAGATTGTGTTTTCTGCCATCAGGATCAATCACTATTGTCAAGACAATTTTTCACAACGCACAAAAAAACTGAATTGCCCAGGGATTAGATTCTTTTCACCCGATTCCCTAAATGTATCTTAAAACGTCCTTGACTTTATGACTCCAGTTTATTTGATAAGGGACTCTAATACAATCACATTTTGCTATTTAGCTTTGGTTTGGCCTATTAACCGTGTAACATAGTGGTTGCTCGTTAAGGAATAAAGTAGAAGAGGGATTAGATTAGCTTTTGCCCAGGAATCAAAAATCCTCTGTGTGTTTCATTAAGTATGGATAAAGAGAAGATGGTCCCACTCAGTGCTGGTATTTCAAAGAGATGATATTTCAAGAATAAAGAAATCTTTTTCGTGAATTTGTTGGAAAGTAAATGTGAATGTGAATAGACGTGAGAGTTTTAACATTTTTATTACAAAGAAAGAAGAAAACTGTAAGTAAAAGCTCAGTCTGAGAAAGAAATGAAATGACAGCAACAATAACTATTTTTAACAGCCAGGAAAGGAAGTGGGTAGTACCAAAAGAAAAATGGAGGTTGCTAAATGTATGAAATTTCTGGGGAAGGAAAAGAAAACTTTTGGGGAAAAAAAAAAAAAAAAGACTGGCAGCATTAGAATGCTACAAAGGAGTTTATGCATACGGAAAAAAAAATTCCAAAAATAACTCTTAAAAAACAGATATTAAAATTATTCATACTAATAGAGAAAAAAGTTTGCAGGAAATGTTTTTATTTATGTCACATTGCTATTATCTTTTCTAAACCATACAGATAAGACATAAAGCACTTTAAAGCACTGAAATGCTGTTTGCTATAGCAGACTTTCAGAGCTTAAACCTGTATGCTAATTTATTTGAATGATAATCTCACGGGAGTCAGTTTTTAGTACAATAAAATGGCAATGAAATTATGGAGTAATTGAAGGATACAGAAATTGCAGGCAAAGTATGGAAAGGAAAAGGAGAGGGTAAAAGATTAGAAGATAAGGGTGTAGACAGTATGTATTTTCAGTTCTGTTCCTGACCATAGCAGCACCTGCAAAAGCCAATGCTTTGGATCAAACAAGCCAATCCAGCCACATCATGGCAATATCAAGGGTTGAGTTGCTTTTCTTGAATATTGTGCCTGTATCCAGAAGGAATATGAATAAAGGGAAAACTAAATTATCCTGACATTGGTTCTAAGTAGCACACTGCTACCAATTCAAAGTACTGTTTCTCTGTCAGCTGACAATCAACTACCACAAAAAAAAATAAGTCTTGTCAAAAAAAGCCTAATTTTCTTTTCAGAGGATATTAAGAGGCCTTTAGCTGTGCAGTAGGTAATTTCAATATCAGTCATGGTATTCTGTGACAGTATTTTTTCTAGGTAGCAAACCTCTGCATAAACTTGAACACTGTTAAGCTGTAATTACCACCTGGATGTGCAGGTGAGCATAATATTATGTCAATAGAATACAAATATAAAATTTAAAGAATTCACTATATTAACAACTTGGTTAATGAAAATAAGAATGTCAGAGATCTACCACGACACAAAAGTCACCAATCACCTCAAGCCAGGCAATGTTTTGCAGTTCTCCCAGAGGTTCATTGCTAACACTACTTACAGAAGTGGATAAACAATTAATTTAACACATTTAAACCAACACATTTAAAATAAACTTCCAGTAAACTACACAGGAGGCTGATAAAAGTGTACAATGTAAGACTCAAAGAGCTCATAACATTTCTATAGAACAGGAGATGGCCTATTAAGGTAGGTAGGCACCAAAGAATGGTTGTCAGTATGCAGATATTTCCCCCGCATACTAAAAATCCATCCAGAGAGCATAGTTCTTTGGTTTGTAGCTCCAGTGCAACCTTCCACAGGAGATCTAGGGCTGATCATAATTTCAAGCAGCAACACCAGGAGACAAGTGCTCTTCAAACTTAATTCTTCCAGGAAAGATCCAAGTGAACCAGTTAAGTGGCTGTATGTCTCCAGTGTAGGGCTGCCTTCTCAGCTTTGAGGAAATTCATCACTGTTTCTAGTAGTTAGTCGTAACGATTCTATGGGAAATATGGCATATTGTAATATGCTATTACAAATTGTAACATGATCAAGGTCAGTTATTCCTATTATTTTTTCCCCTATGCATTTGTCTAGTTACTTAATTCAGATTTGACTGGCATCAGTGCATATTTACACAGCATGTATACTGCTAGATAAACTTGTTAAAATAATCTCATACATTAATCACAAATACATGATCCACTGAGAAATACTGAGTCTTTTTGGAAAGACTGAAAAATGACCAAATAAAGTGACTTGAGTGCAAGCACTGTTCGACTTCCTCAAATGTAAGTTAAAAATAACATCAAACACTCTTTTATGCTATTTTAAATCCTTACAGTTTTGTCTTTTACCTATCTAACCACTCGATGACAGAAAACACTGACATATTACACGACATTTTTAAACTAAAGATAAGTCTCCCAGCCACCATAAAATATGAGCTTAAAATCACCATACCTGTAGCCTAAAGTCTAAGCAATTGATCTAAAAACTATTATCTTCCAGCAGCAGTGGAATTACAGCTGCTCTGAGGTAAGGATAGCATCTAATTCTCTAGTATTAATCCACACATCCTTTACGCTGCACGGATTACACAGGGCTGTCAGGACTGGAGTGAAACTACTGGAGGTCAGATTGATGCCATGCTAAGTTGTAAACAGAGTGTTCTAACTTTCATATATCTCTTTGAATGTCCACCTGTGCACTGGTTTTGGCTGCAAATAAGTCCTTTTGTATAGGAAATAAATGTTCCAGATGGTATATCCGTGACTTAAATCAACAGTCCTACAATGTAAGTTGGAAAAGTTGCATTAACTTTTGTCAGGTTTTTCAGAAATTCATCATCCTAAACTGAAAAGACTTTAGCTGCTGAACATAGCATGCTTCACATTGTGAAGACCAGTAAAAGGATCAGAAACTCCAGCCAGCCAGCCGTTCCCAAAAAAGCGATTTTGCTTTCACAGTGTATTCTCCCTTCCTCTCTGCATTTCAGAATCTGATGGATGTCTCTTCAAGTTTTGGACCAGGTGGTTTACCTGATGTAAACTGTTTGTTGATAATAATGCTTACAGGTATATGCATATATACACATGTATGAAAATAAACTATATACAAATTTGCTATCAAAATAAAATAGAAACAAAAGAGCTTTCTTAAAAATCTGTTGTGACTTCTGGTCTTTATGATGAGAGATAATAACCTTTTTAACCTACCTTTAAATACTTTTGTACCATTAGAGCCATAACATGAAAAGAGTTAACACAGAAGACACTAAATCCAAAAATAGGTGATGCATGCTGTTAGCACTATTATATACCAATCAGCTTCTAGATTCCTTTCATGACACAATTCCACACAGTCCCCTCTAGCTACTATGAGAACAAGAGAAAAATGAATACAGGAATATTTTTATTTTCCCTTACACAGAACATTCTTCCCATAACTATTAAAAACTAAAGCAACTTGGTACAGTGACACTGATTCAAGTAAAAATCCCTAGAGCACAGTTTGTAGAATATTCTAGAAATGGTAATAAATTTCTTAAGATGCTCAAATGCATGATTTGAGCATTCAAGATTTTATTTCCATGCTCAATCACACACATGCAAATCACAGAATTATGAAGACTGCACCTGTCCAATCCATGTGCTGCCAGTTTTCCCAGAGCAATGTCATGGGAGATGGTGTCAAAGGCTTTACTGAAGTCCAGGTAGACTCATCCACTAAGTGGGTCGCCTGGTCATAAAAAAAGATCAGGTTGTACAGGCAGGACCTGCCTTTGCTAAACCCACTGGCTGGGCCTGATCCCTTGGTTGTCCTGTATGTGCTGTACGAATGCACTCAAGAAGATCTGCTCCACAACCTTCTCCGGGACCACGGTCACGATGACAGGCCTGCAGTTCCCCAGACCCTCCTACCATCCCTTCTTGTGGATGGGCACCACATCAACAAACCTCGAGTCATCTGGGCCCTCCCTGATTAGCCAGGACTGACGAAAAATGATGAAGAGCAGCTTAGTGAGCTCTTCTGCCAGCTCCCACAGTCCCCTTGGGTGAATCCCATCCAGCCCCATATGGCATATATACAGTATTTTCAGAAACCAGAGGGCGTATGCAAAAAAAGATCTCAGAGAAGGGAGGGGCATTAGTGGTCAAAATTACTTCAGTGAACATGAGAAAAATGTATTACAAAATAGATTTCTCAGTGATAGTTTTGTTCTTGCCTCACTGCATATGAAGCAGGAGGTATGCTCTTGAGGTCATATAAATCTGCTAGAAATTGTAACGGCCTAAAGCGAAAAAACAGGAGCCTTGATTTATTAATTCATTTTTTGGAAAATCTGTTGCATAATAGGATTTCCATAAGTTTCTCCTTCAGCAGCCCTCCGAACACTCATTATCTCGATCAAGATCTGCAGTTCTTAAATTCCTGTCTTCATGTATCAAGTGCCTCCAAAAAACCTGAGAAAAAAGGAAAAATTCTGAGCCACAGAATGCTGTAATATGTGAAACAAGATTCGTCTAACATAACTGCAGAGCTGTTTGTTTGAAATCCTTATAATTTTGAAGTAATATAATGAACATCCAAGTTCCATGACGCTTATAGCATGGTACAAACTCTGAGATCCTGCAGTCAGCATCCAAGTTCACATATGAGCAGAATCTTCCAAGGTTACAGGTCATAGTAAGAAGAAAGGCAGAAAACCTCAATTATTGGTAGAGAACATAATGAAAAAGTGTTCAAGATAGACAGTATCAACCATTTGAGAATTTGAAAAAGCCCCATCTTCTTTAATGAAGGACAATTGAATTTTTCTGTAAGGTGCTATTATTTAGGGGAAAAAAACAGCTGTAGTTGCCTGAGTGTTGTGTATGAAACAAAAATGAAGGCATTTCTGCCTTCATAATGAAAACAGAAGTAGGAATAATATCACAGATACAGTTCTACAGGTGCTTTAAGAGTTGAATTAAACCTTTAAGATACTTACTGGCAATCAGTGAAAACAATCAGAGAAATAATAACTCAGCAACAGGAACATTCTCCAAAAGCAGTCCTGTTGGAAGATGCTGATTGATATAATTCATAATAATAGCAGATTATTTCTAATATGGTCATTTCTGTGGTCATTTCTAATTCAATCTTTAACCTAGTGTGGCTTTCTCTGTCAAAGATTACTCAATTTTTATGCAGCTTTCTAGTTATCTCAGTAACTTGACTATGACATCTCTCTCAGAAGAGTGACTCAGAAGAGAGAGATGTTCCTGAAAACTGTTCCTGAAGACTTCAAGGGAGCTGAGTATTCATTATTTCAGATTAATCCACTGATTAATAGTTTTTAGATTTTTCACTTTTCACCTGTTGGCTTGAATATAGTATTGCAGAGACTTGGATGGAGCATGTCAACAGCTATTTACTATGGACATTTATGCAAGGAAGCAAAGGCATCTTTTGGAGTCCAGAACAAAAGGACTTTGAACCTATGAGAAAAGAACAAATGCAGTTTAGGAACAGAGCTTATTATTTTTGACAAACTCTTTCTTGCACTAAGCCCCATTCTCAACAAACGAATGCTCCTTATTTCATCCAATGATCCATTTATTAGAAAATGTGGTCCTTGAAATTTGCATAGGCAAAGCAGCTGGATCATTTTGTTACTGATACTGGCAAAAAAAAATCACTGCATTTTCATGCTAGCAGCAGCTTGGTGTCCAAGGGACAAGTACTGTTAGCAAGCTGCCTGTTAAATCTAAAACACCACTAACAGCCCCGGAACAGAAAGTACACTGCTTATGATGAGATGCCTGAAAAATTTCACACACAGACTTCTGCACCAAAATTTGTGCTATTCAGATTCTACTTTTATTACAGAACACCTTATCTTTCCTTCTTTTGCTTGAAGAAATTCACAACATTTCCAGAGATTAATAAGCTGGAGGGCCCCATTAATTAATGAAAGCAGAGGGTAAAGAAAAGGAGAGGAGTAGGATTCCTTAAAAAGTTCTTTAAGTATAATTTACTGCAAATATCCTGATAGGTGTTCTTGAGGTCACATGCCCTGATTAAGTCATATATACTCAATGGTCTCATAAAAACAATGATATCTGAAGATCATAAATTAACTTAATTACCCCAATTTGACCCTGTTTTGCCCATGATGGTAATTGGTGTGTGATCTCTCCCTATTCTTACCCTGATCCATGAGCATTTTGTTATATTTTATCTCCCATATCCAGCTGAGGAGCACAGTGATAGAGCAGTTTTGGTGGGCATCTGATGTCCAGCAGGGTCAACTCACCACAACTTGGAAAATGAAAATCATATTGATTAAAGACAATAATTTTTTATTAGAGTATTGGCTCCCATAAAATCAAGTTCAAATAAAATATAAAAGATAAGTTTAAATGTCAGGTGCAGAAAACTAACATTTATTTATGGGAATTTTCAAAAGAGGTGTAATTTGTGATTTGGGCATTAGTTTTCATTTTCCTTTATAATACAAATAATATTCAGTATATACGTATCTTTTTGCTGTATTTCCATTTATTTTCAAGTTAGTTAGATATGTACAGGAGCTTCCTGTAAAGAAAATGTTTAACTTAAATTTTTTTTTCATAGTCTTAAAATGGCTACCAGAAAAGGTAACTGGTTTAAAGCCTAGCAGATTTGATGGGACAATCTCACAGCAGTCTTTCACACATTTGTCATACAGAACACCCTGATAGCTTTCTCTACTTCTTTATATCTCCTGAAATTGCACTGACTCCCTTGTTTATATATATATATATCATCTTGCTTGGTTGTAATGCAAGGATTTAACTAGCAAGGACTGGACATGCCATGGACATTTTACCTGCCGGCTGCATGTGTTCCCAAAGCATGATTTCTCAACAGTTCTTGGTTAACCATTTGGTTTCATATTTCTTCCTTTTTCCAATGCCTATTACCTCTTTTGTTATGAGACTCCCTCTTGTTAATCTAGGAAATTCATACAACCCTTTTTGACTTTTTCAACATTTGCTGTCATTGTCCAATAATTAGACTCAGACCTGGTACTCTCTCTAAATTGATGATTCAGAGGGTTTTCCACTACATTACAAGTTTTTTGTCACATACTGAGCAAAAAGTCTCTATCAGAGGCTTCTTTACTTCCCGTTTCAGCAGTTCTGTAAAATAATTTAACTTTCTTTTCAATATGTTTTATTCACCAGGGTCATGGTGACAGCCAGTTTAGCCCCAAGGAAGACCTCAAATTTATTGGGTTTGAAACTGTGTGATCTTCAGTGTCTTTAATGTACTTTTTAATTTAAGATAGAGTAGGCAAGACTGGGCTATTGCATTTGCTATAGCTTTTTGTTAATTTAAGCACAATTGCAATTTACAACACAAAAAGGGAAGCCATAAAAGCCAGCTAATGTTTCAAAAGGACAGTGGCAAATACCAGACATACCTAGCCATATTCATTATGGGCCGCTGAAAGATCATGATCTCAAAACCCTTTGAAAGCAAAAGCAGAAAAGAGGGAAATGACGATTTGTTACAAATTTGTCTGAAAGTGAATAAAATGAAACTTGAGAGTGATAGTATAGCAATATTTTTCCATTAAAGGAAAACACTTCAGGCCTTTTTCATTTTCAGATAATTTGCCAAGACCAGTATGCAACAGTAACACTATTAGTGCTTGAGACTGATCTCAGTGCATCTCGCAGAGACACTCTCAGTCTCTGTTGCCTAACAAAGGCAGAAAAGATAAACACAGCTTCCTCAAATGCTTCATCTACGTTTCATCTTACCTGTTCTGTAGGGAAAATATTTTGACCCTTCCTTTGCACAGTTCATTCCAGTTTATACGAGTTACAGTCTGTACTTCTGCAGCATTGCTGAGAGTTTTGTTCTGCCATCATGTATACAATGTTTGCCTCTCACATTTTCTCAAATGAGAAATTTTTGTAAAATCTCTGTTGCATTTAAACAAACCTGTGATTGCTTTTTCTTAAAATTGGCTGAAGGATAACAACCATAGCATCAGAAAAAGCAAAGGTCAGATCCAGGCAGCCAGAAGGTTCTCCTGAATCAGCGATTTTATTCTCCCAGTCAGAATTTCAGGCTCACTAAAGACCATGTCCAAACAATTTCACTGTCCAAAATTCCGGGAGCTGCATAACTTAATTTGGACAAGTTGAGGAGATAAGCTTAAGGGTCACTTATCAAGTTCTACTAGTACTAAGGATTGAACTCCATACTAACAGCTGGTTCTAAATATCCTCAGGGAAGAGGAGGGGGAAATAAAGTCTTTGTCCCTTTTTTCAGGCAAATATTTGTATTAAGTAGCGACACCACTCCACCGGTTCTACCCATGTCACAGGTAAATATTTTCAGAGCTTGATGAACAACAGATATTCTGTACAAAATGCAGCAACTGCCATAATTTTCTATTCAATCCAGCAGAAAATGAGTGATGGCAAGACAGGAATCAGTCATATTTCAGAGTAGATAACAGCAAGTTAGTGGTGTTGGTATGAACTAAATTTAATACGAGTCTAGTACAGTCTAATATATTGTTTTGCAAGTTTCAGTATCAACATAACTGAATTTTTTCCCAGAATAACATTGTTTTTCCCTTCACAATTTTAAGACAGACTGAAACTGTGAAAAAAACCCAACCAAACCAAATCAAACCAAACCCAAAACCTGAAACCAGTGTGCTAGACTTTAATAACAACTTTTGTATACACTGCTATTCATGATTGAGAATAGTCACACTTTGATTCAAAAGAGATTAGCATATTTGCAGAATTAACATACATGTCAGTCTGGTACATCTGGTCCTTACAAGTTAGATCCCCGGACTACGCCCAAGAAAGGTAATATACAGCCAGCCCAGGCATACAGGACAGTATATGTGCATTAAAGTGATAGTGCACCCAATTTGATGAGTATTCCTCCCAGCAGCTATTGGGCACAGTAATGTCATCACAGTACACTTTACAAAAGAGGACATTACTATTGCATGCTCTGTTACATGGTGTAGAAAAGCTCAAAAAGTCACTTGCTCCTGTAATAATGAACACATTTCTGTAAAAAATAGAGATGTGCTCAAAACCTTTACATAAAGCAAGAGGTGCAGTGGAATAGACCATTGAACAGATTTGGCCTAACACTGAGAACTATATACAAGGCGAAGTAGAATACCTACAAGGCATACATTTAAGAGATCTCTGCACATGCCCAGACCTTCCTCTCACAGAGGGAAAGACTATGCATTTCAAACTGCATGCTAACTTTAAAGCGAAGCAATGGCCAAATGTAGTTGACACTGACTCTTCTTAAAGGATAAGTAGGAAATTGAAAACATTTCTTCACATATTTAAGTCCTGCAGGAAGAAATAAAGTGCCCGAGAGGTTTTGCTGTTCAGTTTGCATAGTTACAAGTAAGGGCTTTACAGTTATGGACATGTAGTGTCACAATTTGATTGACAGATCTCTAGAATTAGAAATTGTTTAATTCACTCCAATCTAATATATAAACTTTATACTTACAATCTAGAGACATATCAGAAAACCCCCGAAGTCTGTTGTAACAAACTGAGGATGGGTTACCACATTATATATAAAATTTTATTTGAGAAGCTTGCAAAAAGACTCAGTAGCCTTCAAAATAAATTTATTCTTAGAGCTGCAATGCTAAGAGGAAATTAATATTCAGAAATAAAGTATACTTGTTGAATTATTTTGTCTGGATATGTTTTAAGGAATTATATCTGACCAAGTTAAATAATGAAAGAGTTGCTTATACTAAACTAGAGACCTACACTGTCATAGTTCTTAATATGAGTATTTGTATTTCTTCGGCCCTTATAGACCTACAACAGAAAGCTTGTCTCAAGTCTAGACATCTTCCATGTCTTGTTTAGCTACACATCAATCTTAACTACTCTTTTGAAGAAATAATGTAGCCAACTCTAGCATTAGTTTCTGTTAAATATGAGGATGTTAAGAACGATGAGGTTTTTGTCAGTCTACTTTAGTGTAGGAGCCTTGAGAAAACTTACATATGTAAGCTTTTTTTTTCAGCCTGGCAAGAGAACCTCTATCAGTCTAGGCAATGGGAATAGAATTTCATGTCAGGCAATAGAAATAGCTCTAAGATCATTAAAAGTCATGCAGAATGTCCCGTTTGAGACCTGGTCAGATTCTGGCCTTGATAACATAGTTCTCACCATCTGGACGTCAGCCAAAAAATTGGCTACTGTAGGCCAGAGTTCTGCAAAACCTTTAACAATTTAGGTAGTAACTGTGTATTGGATAATGGAAATTAATCTGCATTTTACTAGCTCAGTTGTTTACCATTACCAAACTATGCAGAGCATTCAGTGGGTCAAAAAGGCTATACTGATAAAAGCTCTCATACTTATCAACATCCTGTCTGTGTGATCTCCTTGGGTCTTTGAGACCAAATTCAAGCTTATATAATACAAAAAAGGAATAAGCAATTTGAAATTCTAGGATATTGTCTACATGCTGAAGGAATAACCCAGACCAGAATATTTGGTCTAATAAAGTCTCTCTCCTTTTCTTGAAAATGCCCTCAGTCTACCTTAATTCGGAAGAAGACAAGTTTTGTTGTCTCTGAATGTTTCTCAGTACTTAGGAAACCCCTTCTGGTGCACTTCTGTTTCTGAGAAAGATTCCATATGAGCAATAAAACAGCTGGTTCTCCTTGCTACTTCTTCCTACTCATGGCAATCAGCTTGCAATCTACTGATTGGGATACTTATTTATACCTTTTCTTTTGTTCCTGAGGGGATTTACTCCTGGGACTCTTCCTACCTACAATTTTCTGTTATTGAAAACAAAATAGCAACTACATTTTTCATCTGTACTCTCTAATTGTAGGACATATGGGAATGCTAAGATGCTGAGCAAGAAGATTATTTTGCATTTGTTCCTACCGACAGATATAGATCTTCCTGTTATATTCTTTCTTTATGGTAAACCTTTCCAGTAGTCCACTTGAAAGATACTGTTTCTGTTTTCTTCAATTTGAATATGTTTGCAGCATTTGAACAACTTTTTTCAGTAAAATAACTCTTGGTTTACACAAGTGTAAGATAAGCAATTCTATAAAACAAGCATTACCATCAAAAAAGAAATTATCTATCACTCTGTAATGTTAACACGGAAGCTTCTTGCAGCACTCTAAAGTGTGATCAAGTCATGCTGTTATAGTCAAGCATTGCCATAAGTTATACCTCAATTTCCATGCATTTACTGATTATAGAAAACCAGAGAATTATTTTCTTTACAATCACCTATTCACTTTTAGTTATTTTAAATTGGTGTTTGTTTCCCAACAGAAGGATGTCTAAGATTATAAGTACTTTAAAAATAGTCTAAATAAAAACAAGTATTCCCATTTAAAAACTACTAAAATGTCATTTCTGTATGGCATATATCCTGTCATGTTTCATGCATGGTATACTCTTATAATTGTCATCAACAATATTAGCTGATTTCTGCAAGTTCCAGAGCTTGAATTAAATTTCTGTGCAAGGCAGTTTTTTTCAACAAAAGAGTCACTATTGGTTTTCACTTGATATTCACGACAAAATTCAGAAGAGTCTGTTTTACATGCAGCTAAATCTTTCTGAATCTAAACGCAGACAATATTATTTAAGCACCCTTAATACTGTTTAGTTTTAGTGCAAGACTAGCCTTGCAAGCTACAAGTGAGGCTTATTGCGTTTTAATGTACTGTGCAGTGTTCTGGTCTAGACAGCTAATGAGAAATTCAGGTTAATGTGTGTCAAAAATGTGAATTCTTTGGGTCCAGTAAAAACTGCTTATGGAGATGCAGAAATTACCTAAATGTGGGAACATAAACAGATGAAACCATGTAAAGAAACAGGGCAATTTTTCATGCTCTTTTCCTCAACAACCTGTAGATGGTTCTAATTACCTTAAGACTTTATATTTGATCTTCAATAATTTTGTATAATTAGGATGCTTAAACATGACCATTGAGTATATATTTCTATTCATTAACACAATTTTTAAACACAGAGTTTTGTTTGGTTGCGGTTTTTTGTTTGGTTTGGTTGATTTTTTTTTTTACATTCAAAGGGGGAATTTAGAAACAACAGACTTTGAAGAACTATGCACATATATGTGTTGTTTCCAAATACTCTCTTTGTTTTCAACTTAGTCAATATATAAATATTTACTTGAATGCTTACTTAAAATTTTAAATATTTACGTAATAGTTTTATCAGTATTAGTTGATGTGTTTTAATGTAGAATAATCTCAAAAGCAGAACTAAGCAGTTTACAGCAACATAGAGAATAAAAATGAAAGAATCTTCAAATTTCTGAACTCTGCCCAACTTCATTAACTAGTCAGCTTCATCCAGGATCAAGGAGGCCTACCTGCCCCGCACAATGGAACATTATGCAGAGAGCAAATATTAGTGAAGACCACCAGAATTAAAAAAGCTTCCATTGATATACTCCTGGCTCAAACAAGCAGAAGTGGCAGCAGCCTGGCTGCAGACTTGGATATGTTGCTTTCAGGACAGCTGTTAATATTGCTGCACAGTGCTGCATTTGCAAAACCACCATCTTTGCTCAGCATTGATGCTGATAAGTTAATACAGCTCCTGTATGCAGTAATATCCCAGCAGGCTATGAATGGAATGTTCACGGCTGAATCCTTTATCAACAGTATCATTATTGAGTTCCTCTGTAGCATTCCCCCTGCCTTACTTAATAAGGCAGACCTTTCATTGTGAAAACCTGTCACTCTTCAAGCAATAAGAGTTCACTACACTGTAATTAAGGAAAAAGACCACCACTTCTAATATATGCCAAGAAGTATTACCAAGGTGGGTCCTACCTTCTATGTACCATTTTAACATAAAATTAATAATTTTATTTTGTACAAAGCTTCTTCGTCTAGGTTCAGGTGAACCTATTCTCTCCTTTAAATTTTTTCGAAGACCACTGTGATAGGCAACAAATTTTATTCTTCTCAATGCCTTCTACTTGCCTTCTTTTTCCAATTTCCTTCAAGAGGTGTTTCAACACTCTCCTGAAACAGTACACTCCCCTTCTGCATTCCCTCCTTCAGTCACTGTAGTCCTTTAGAGTGCCAGACTTTACGATTTACATCTTTGTAACAGCTAAGAGACCCTTTCTATTTCTCTTTAGGCTGTTGATGATGTTCTGAGGGCGTATAAAACTTACTGAATATGTTACTCATCATAGTAAAATGAGAATGATTTAGACATGATTTTATCTCATGAAGTCATTGTAAATATTGCTAACGAAAGCCATGAACAAACCTTTGCATTTCTGTATTTAACAGTCTCTGAAATGTGAATTTATGTCACACAGGCAGATTTCTGTTAGAAATTAAAAGGGAATGTAATAGATTATTTATGCTACTGTAAGTCACTTTTGGGTAGTGATAATTGACTTCAGAGATCTCAATTTTTTCTTTTAGTACCTGGTCAGGTATGAATGGAACCTGGTTCAAATCAAAGATTCAGATTGCACAAATCTGAAACAAATAGAGGAGAAGAGAAAAACAGAATCTTGCTGCTAGATGTACATTAAAAAAAAAAAAAAAACAAACAAAAAAAGAAGAGTGACAACCTCATTAAAAATATTTTAAAAATGCTGATTCACTTCCATTATTTACGTGGAGCAATGTCAAATAAAGGAGTTTAAAATGTTTGCAATGTCTCCAATATCACTTTTTTCTAGTTTTAGTTCCCTTCAGTTACTGTTACAACTATATTTACATAGAAAATATCATACACTTACAAAAGCCTTTCCAGTGATGGGTTTCCAAAATTGTAGGGGTAGAAGTGACTCTCCCATTTAACCTTTTTGATTGTCACAACACCAAAAAGGACCTTATAATATCCATGTATTAAATGGGTCATCAAGGTAATAGTGCAGCATGGCAGGAACTGATTGGTGATTGTGTTGTGGGGCCAGTTTCAGAAGCAATCTGTGACCAATTTCTGTCGCGGACAAGGTTTCAGATTTTGAACTCTGCTGGTTAAACAGAGTTACTGCTGTGAGTCTTTATTAAGGTTGAGCAAGTAGAATCTGCTGATCTGCCAGTTGTTCCAAAAGATTGTGCTCCCGTTGTGAGAATACTTCACCTCTTTATGCATGAGTGACCTTCTAGTGGGATCCTGCTGCGAGATGTGAATGCGCCCATTGCGAATAGATTGCCAGCAGAGCTCTAAGCAATGGATGTAGTAGCCAAGCTTTTGCAGTTATGGGCAGCAGTACTGAATTATATAGCCTGTTTTAAAATTACCACACCATTTCAAAAACCCACAACTGATTACTCGGTTTCCTAGCTAACTTCTATTATTGTAGACATCAAATAACTTTAATTAGGCAAATCTATTCATGGGAAGGTTTTTTAATGTGTTTCAGACAAAAATCCATATCTAATCGTTGCACGAATTATTTTCTTCTAGATTTTTTTTTCTGTGAAACACATAGCTGACAATGAGAATGCTGTATTACAAACACATTTCCTTGGAATATATTGAGGAAATTTTTACACCTGACCAGTTCTTTCTCTACGAGATGGTGATAAAAACTTATTTTTGGTCAATTGTATTGCAGATAACCCTCCAAAAATAAAAACCAATTTGAAAAAGAATTAACATTCTTTTATGCTTTTCTCCAGTGACGCCTCCTTTGCTATAGTCCCTAGAGACCATTGGTCTGTTTCTGGAAGACTTACATTTTGATGGTTGTACAGAGTATAGGTATAACTTCCAGCTTCTTCCTTGGCAGAGTGAATGATGATGACACTTTACACTTGCAGGGTGTTCCTGCATGGAAAATTATATTCTCAGTTATGTGTATCTGAACTCTTCATAATTGCTGCAAAATGCAGGTAACTTGAGAAGAATTACTGAATATGGCAAATTATAAATGCTTCATACACCTATAATGTACAATTATATATGTGACAAAACCAAGAAGTTGTATTTGGTTCGTTTTTGGTTTTTTTCACATATATGTTTCTTCTGTTTGCAATGGAAAAGTACATCTTATTGATATATAATTCCTTAGTTAAAATGAGAAATAGAATCCTTTTGTAGAAATAAGACAGATGACTGAAAAACAAGTTTGTAAAGGACGAAAAATATCAGCATAATTTTATGAAGTAGTAAAAACATCTCTGCTTGTGTGATTAGTACGTATCCCTCATGAATGCAGAGTGTTAACTGTTTTCCAGGGAAGAAGAGTGCGTGAGCAGCAACTTAATTGTCTAAGGGGTGAATACGCAGATCTAAATCTGCTTTTAAAACTTCAAACTAAGAGACACTCTCACACTACCTATGTATTTTAAATAGTGCAGGGGGGTGTCACAGGCTGGGACAAAATGTATGTTTCTGATCTTTGACATATTCCCTCATTTTTTTATTATATTTCACATCGGTGCTCTGTTCCTTCATTTCTTCATTCAGCACCAGGATTTGGTGAGAAAGATTTTCACTGATTCATCTGATTCTAAACTAAGTTCCTGTGACATATATCTGAAACATCTTCCTTTGTGGGAGGTAATTTTAACATAGAGAATGGAGATTTAAATGTAAATCATGACATGACTATTTAGCCGAGTTGTCTCTTTTCATTTAATTATGGATTTTTATTTCATGACCTTTCCACTTTTAAATCATGTGTGTGTGTTCCCTTTACTTTTTTATCTTGCTGTTGTTTTTAAAACATGTCAAATTTCAAGCAGGTCCTTATCTGAATTATCCTATATTCTATCATTGAGTCACTAATAAAATCCAATGAAATTGTCTATTTCTCTCTGTTTGATACTTTTTTTTTACATAGATATCTTTATTTATGCTGATAACATGACTATGCTTATTTCTCATGCATGTGGCATCTACCTCCTTGAGTAGAATTAAGGGCCCTGCTTGCCTCTGAGTTTGGCTATGAGCTGCAGAATAGAATTGAAATGGCTCTCAGGTATTGGAAGTTTTACTGTAACTGCATGGAGCTTTAGGCCAGAATTAGAAAGGAATTATAGAAGAGCTGGAGGAAAGATCGAACCTTCCTTAGAGTTTTGTCAGGTATAAGGCAATTCTTTTCATTTAATCAATTTTAACTATCTAACGTAATGTTCTGCAATAATCACCTCCTGTATTCATTTGTTAAGATCAGTTCACATTCTGTTTACCAGAGCTGCATTTTGTAGGAGCATTGTGATAAGTTTGGACACTTGATGTCTGAAATAAGCTTTCCTTGATTTAAATAAAATGCATCACAAGAAGTATATACAATTTTTTGCAATTTTATTTCTATGAATAAGTTTTATGAGTCATTTTTATGGCTTAATTTTTGTGTTATTCTTTCTGATTCAGAGTTGCATTTTATGCTCTTACCAAGTTTCAGGGCTCATTATGAAGATAGCAGTTATTTGCGATAGAGAATTCTATATGTGCAACATAATTTGACTATCATTAACTAAGTTACTTGCAGGATTATTGATAAAAATGTGTTTGTATTTCCATCTCTTCTGGCCTATTACAATTAGGAAAATAACCATCATTTTTAGAAAGGAGTATCTGAAGTGTCTTTATTATATATTGATAGTTTATTGATACAACATTCCCAAATGTTGTATATTCTGTTTATTGTTGCCTTGTGAATCCTAATTTTTTTTTCATTAATTTTCCTGAATCAAGGAGATTATCAGGGTGGCACTGACACCTTTGATTTTCAGTGCCCATTTATTCCTGTTAAATTAATAGAAGAGATATAATCCTTTCAGGTCCCATGGTAGAGTTTTGAACTTGGATAATGAGAACCTGTATAATGACATCCTTTAACGAGGAAAATTACAGCAAAGTAATTTTCTCTTTCAGGTATAATATTGAAATCTCTTGAGTTTGGGCAGCACTGTCATTAAATATGCAGATACGTTACTATGGTGCCACCTTTTCCTTCAAATTGAATTTCAGGGATAACTGAAAAACTTTTAAAGCTTCAATACATTCTCATTCAATTTCAGAAGTGAAAATTTCAAAGGAGTTAAAAAATGACTATCAAAATCTTCTGAACCTAAACAGAAGAGTTTTATCAAGGTACATTTACTTCAAGATTTTTTTTTTTTACATTAGGTCTATTTTCTTCCTTTAATTCATAGTTTATCATTGTCATTCCCTACATGCATATCTCCGTGCTGGGAGCTTCTTCTTTTAATTAATTCAATGCATCTATCATTAGTTATTTCTCTTATGAAGCCAAGGAATGTTTTAATGAGTGTTCTAGAGCAATGTGTCAGTTTTTAAAGTCCATTAACTTTCTATGACTTTTTGAATACTAACACTCATTATGACATTATTTCCCCTGATCTTGAAATCCAATTTAAATTCCAAACATGAATTTTCAGTGATGGAACATGTTTTTTAATTACTCTATCTTTCTAGACTCAGTACAGAAATGAGTTTAGAAGTTGCAAGTTATATTTTTAAGGTCTCTTTCACACATTTTCAATGACAAATGATCAACATGAGAAATATTTCAGTTACGAGACTCAAAGCTTTCAGAAAATAAAGATCCTTATAGAATTTGTTATTACTTTAGATATATTGTCACTGACATCTTCTTACAATTATTTCTTTAACAACTTTTCTAGTTCCAAAGGCTATGAGATCAAAGCCCAGCAGATCTTCCAAAATTATTCCCTTATGTCATGTTTTGTCTCTGGTCCACAGAGAATAAATATCATCTTCCTTTGCTAGCTCTCTTGAAGAATGCCACTTTTATTCTTGTCATGTCAGGACTGCGTATTCGTATCACGAGATTTATCATGCAAAGGACAAGAATAAAATCTAAATCAGCTTTAAATCCTTATTTCCAGGTCTAGTTGATGGTTTTGATAAGCTCCAGTCTCTCTATGGAGCCCTGATCTGGCCACAGAACCACTCTCTTCTAGGTTTTTGACCAGAAGGAAAACCAAAGAACGTGATCCAGATAAGAGCTGAAGTGTGACAGTGTGTCCTCCAGTCTATTTTAACTGATAACCAGAATTACAGGATGCACACAACATGTACTTGCAGGTGAGTTTAAATGCAAAAGTGCTTAACTGGCACATAAATTCCACAGAAGTTCTAGTGTTCAATACAACACTAGGCATTCCACAAGACATTTGAAAAAAGCGCTGAACAAAACCCACATACCTGCAGGAAATAACCAGGCCATGCGGAAGCCTTAGTCACAGGGTTTTTAATCATAGCAGAACCGAGTGAGGTATTCCCGGAGTTTTGAGCTACGGATTTGCTATTTATCTTCATTTCCTGATGAAAAGTCCCTGCAAGCTAGTGAGGTTTCAAAACTTAGGAGCAGATGCTTTACTTTGAACTGAGTGATTGTGGAACTGAAACAATTTTTGTATTGGAACTATAATCTACTATGAAGACGTAGTTTGGTAAAATCTGGGTTTTTGTTGATTTGTTTGTTTTTAGTAAATATAAATTTTCAGTTACTTTGAAAGTAAGGATTGGGTGAGATGGAAGTAAATCTAGTTGTAGTGAGATATCACTAGTATGTCAGTTTCACTATGTTCAGGAGCTTTATTATGTTTTTTAGAAGAATGAACCTTAGACAAGAGTAGATACAACTTTGAGGAAGTTGCAAAGATCTCCCCTGAATTATGCTGCAGCAGGCTTTCCCTTTGGGTCACACAATGGTGGCCATTTACTCCTTCCTGCTCTGCTTTAAACCATGTGACCGTCACCATGGTTTAACAAAGTATATGACACCAACCAATGTCATATACCTTGGAGTACCAGTAAGAAGTGCTCCATTTTTTCTGCCATGGAAGGAATCAGGTATAATCTTCATCACAGCACCACATCAAGGAATGTGCTAGTGTTACAGAGAGTTAAAAGCACAAGATAATAGGAACGGGTAAGTTCCCATTTCCCTAGCAAAACAGTTTTTGTTACACTCATCTTCAAACCATCTCTTAGTCAAGTGCGGAGCTGCTGCTCAAGTTGTCTCCAGTTTCATTAGGATCTAGTTTTATTATATTGATGTGCCAGGAGCAATAGTATCTGCCAAAATAGTGCTGATAGTTAAATCTATGCTTGAACTGCGATTGCCCTGAAATTAAAACTGGAAAACAAAAACAGCCCTGTAATTAACATGTCAGATCTCATTAGACCTTGAAAACTGGCTGTATTTCATTTCAAGGTTGGCAAAAATTATGAACAGTATCTGTGTGCAGTTAAACACCCATTACACTTTTGTTCCCTATATGGCTTCCATGTAGAGATACATTTCACTTTTTGCCAGGGATATAAACAGGACAACTAATCAGATTTGGCATAGTATTTAACTGGTCTTGTACACACTTTTTTTTTTTTTTGTAATAAAATTCTCCATTCCATTTAAATCATTGCATTCAATCACAGCTTATGTAATTTTTCTCTATTTAGATGGCAAAAATTTGTATTTCCTTTTGGCTATGCACCTAATCTACAGCTTCTATAGTAAAAGTGAGAGCAGCAGTGCAGACTGCTAAGTTCTGCTAGTAGTACCTTTGATTGGCTACAATTTGAATGATGAAAAATAATCAGCTGCCTTTATTTGCTGTCAGGCAGACAATTGGATTGTCTTCCGAATATCAGTTTAGTGTATCAGTACAACTTCCTCAAAAACAGGCCATCATTTTTCAAAGTCACAATAGGTTCACCATTCGTGATGCCTTAGTTACAAAAACATCCCCATCAGAGTCTGAAAAGGGCCTCTGCACTCTGCTGCTCCACGTCGGGTCTCTGAGGGACACCACCAGAGCATCCTGTCAATGTCTCTGGAGAAAACTGTGCATCTGGTCTTCACATCAGGCATCCCTTAGTTACAATCAGTTTCTGGTTTTCTTTTTAAAATCATTCTATACTAATTCAAGTAAAGTTTTTAAATGTAATGAACTTGTGAGGAAATTCTGAAAACAGTGTAGTCAATACAAAAGAAATATATGTTCCAGTTCCTCTTAGTAGGGGAGAAGTTGTTCCCTTACCAAGGGAAACAAAACCTTTTTGAATATATGGTAACAGTTCTACTAAAATTTGCATAGAACTCCAGTCTCATGCAAGAAATCCTTTACAAAGAGGTGTAACCTACATGGCAGTAGGGCATTTATATACCATACATCAAAACAGGTAATGATAACTTGTTTAAAATCTATTGCTACCTCCATATATTTTAACTTTTTATAGGAGTTGAGCTAGTTTATTTATTATCCTAAGCATTTTCTGAAAATGAACTAATCCCTTCTATTAATAAAATGATTATTTTCATATTCAAAGTTCATCAGACTTCACAAATTAATAAACAATTTGTCTATAACAGGATTGCTAGAGTTACTCTGATTTATATACCTTGTTTAGTAAGACCGTATGGGTTCATGTTATCCAGTTTTAGAGCTTTCTTCTGTTATTCAATAAAATATTTTCCTCTAAAATATCTACACTGTTACCCAGTTTGATGACATATATATAAGGTTATACAAAAATGAAATGTATTTTGCGTACATGTGAGATCTATAAGGAAATAGGTAGTGTGAATATTGATAACATATTTTACAGACATCTTAGAACAACAAAAGAATATTAATCTTAAAGTTTTAGTCAGACAAAAGAAGTTCTACTGATGTTCTCTGACAGGGCTTTTGCTCAACTTAAAGACTAAAATACGTTCTTAATAAGGTTGCCGTCAACCTCCAGCACCCATAACTCTACGTGTCAAAAACTAAGGACTTTGAAATATCTTGAGAAAAGTAATTTTTCTAAAAAATCTTAAAAATGGAACACATAAACTCATAAAAATAAATTAATATTTTACAAACTGAATGAATGAATGTTTTCTGATCTTACATTTAATTAGATCAAATCTGATATTGTAAGTTTTGATTCTGAAGCCCTCATTACTGCCATTTAACTAGAAAAGAAGAGCAGAATATGAGTGAGCAGTGCCCTGGCAGCCAGGAGGGCCAGCTGAGTCCTGGGGAGCACCAGGCGCAGCATCGCCAGCCGGGCAAGGGAGGGGATTGTCCCGCTGTGCTCTGAGCTGGTACACCTTGAATATTGTGTGCAGTTTGGGGCACCACAGTGTAAGAA